>VZTO01013438.1:38714-66719 GCA_013400615.1 Syrrhaptes paradoxus
CCCCCCCCCCAGTTTGCACACTGATTTTCTAGAACAAAATCAAGCATGACTTACGGTATATGAAAATATCAGTTATCCATAAATTCAATTTTGGGAATACAGTAAATTCACTTACTATATTTAAAAGGTCATTCAGAAGGACTGAAGTGCAATAGCAAAAATCTTATTTTAAACATCTTAAAAATAGCTGTGCTCTTTCTTCTGACATTGTACAAAGCTTTCTTCTTATTTCCTTAAAATTTCTGGGTAAAAAAAAGCAGTAAATCCTGTGCAGGTCTTTTCCTGAAAAGATAAAAACTTTAATCTCTGTAAGCCTGTGTAGAAATTCCAAGCCACTACAATTTCCCAAATGCAACCAGAATCTTTGCCTGGATTCATACAAAAATAGTAGTCCCTTTAAATTATCTTGTTCTTCCTGGGATTTTCAAAGCAATAATTAAGTAGCAGCATTCTTTGTTTCATTGCGACAATCCCCTCCTCCTGACTTGCTGGAACCATCCAACAAGAGAGAAGGGACATCAGTTCTGATTGAAGGTTTTTACTGGGAAGGGAAAATATTTGCTGAAATGTGGTAGAGAAACAAGTGTTGCTGAACTTTGTGGGGAATTTTGAAAACAATTTCTTTCACTTGCTGAGAGGCAGAAGAGAAATTGTAGCTTCTTGTTAACCTGTTTGTGGATTTGGCTCTTCGCCGTGTTTATTTCTTTTTAATTAAGAATAAATAAGGTGTAAGCATGCTCTATTTCAAACAAGAAAAGATGTTATTTTTTATTTTCTTCTTGGTAAAGTAGCATATTTCAACCAGATTACAATAAAATTACCACAGGATATTTAAAAAAAATACAAGAAAGTATTTAGAAAATTATATATACACATTTGCTTAAAAAGTCTATAATGTAAACATTAGCATAACAAGTTAAAATAATTTTACCGTTTATTAATACTAATGAGGATACTGTACATATATATGCTCCAGAATTAATACTGTCTTTCCTACAGTTTAACAGGAACAACAACAAAAAAAATCCCCCCCAAATCAAAAGCAAAATCCAGCTTCTTCAGTTGCCAACAGATTTGGTCCCACATACAACGCACTTAGTTATTTATCTTAGTGTTAAGTAAGAAACAAAGCGCAGCCTTTCAGAATTAGATTTTTCAACCACATTTACAGGTCAGTGATTTTTAGCATCTTAAATGAACAATATTCCACTCAAAAAAACAACTACCACAGTTTAACTTCTATCATGGCATAGACATAATTTCTGAAATCTTATTAAAGAAACGGATTCCCCCTACATGGAAGTGCAATACATTTCTTCAGATGCAACAAAGGAAAAATTTTTTTGAAGTCCAGATATCAGCAGCAATTTGTAAATCTGGAAAATTAATTTCCTCTCTAAACATTTCAATGCTGTTTTCTAGTATAAATTCATGCTGTTATTAACCAAAAGCTAAGCCATTATTATTAATTACAAGTATGCTCTGATTGTTTTTTAAAAAAGATTTTATAAATAATCAAAGTTATCTATAACTGGACCATAAAAGCACAGTTAGTGCAAAATAAGGAATAAATGAAACGTACAGTGTCAGACCACTGTGCAGAACAAGTGTTTTATCTTCCATTCAGTATGTGAAATACAAAGCAGGTTAACTGATATTTCTAAATGTATTCTATGTTTCATACAGATCAGTTAATATACTAAAGTGATTCTTTCGGTACATAATGCTAAGAAACTACCAAACTGGCTAAATAATCAAATTAATTCCATGTGATGCAGGGTGCTGACTGAAATATCCTAACCTACAGAAACTGAAGAAGAGAAATTCTTTACTTTCTTGAGTTGTTTCACACTTTTCCAGAAGTGACTCAAGCTCCAATACAGAAGGACTATTATTGTTTCCAAGGAGCAAACTCTGCTCTGCTGTTAGACATGTTTGTTCCCATATAGGCTAGAGTTCCAGCTGGAAAAGCACAGTGCTGTGATCAAGACTTGCAAGGGCATAGAGGAGCAGAATATGGTGAAAGTCTTTTTCTTTCTTTTAGACAGCTGTTCCACAGGTTTCTCAGTAATTTCCAGCTGGTAACTGTATTTCTTTCCACAGGTATATATTATCTGTCCTCAGAATTACGAGACATTAGATTAAAAATGTTTTGGGGTAGGGGGTTGAACCTTTGAAATGGCATGAAGCTTACAGCAGAACTGAGATCTGTATGTGCTCTGAAGCAAAAAGAATGACATCCATATCTGAAAGTACTAGTAACCAATTCTGTTAATAAAATCCCATATTCTTCAATCATTAATACATCCCGACAGACAGAATCATGAGTTTACTTGGAGCTCACCGAGTCTCATTTATTATTAGCTTGCTGCTCTAAGTCATTCAACTGCATTTGTTAGTAGGTTTTTATTAATTAATTTGACAGCTACCTGCAGATATTGTTCTATACAATAAAACATCACTTTGTAACAAAACAACGCACCTTGGCAACAGGTCACAATTTTGAGACAGTGATCTTTAAGACTTTGACTAAGCCCTTTCTCTAAATACTGGTATTAATCCAGTCACAATGGTTTATGACTTGCAGTAGGTTCTGTAAGATAGTGTAAGTTGATTACAACTATCACATCAACAATATATTCCATGAAAAGACTGGCTTTGAAAATAATTTATCATCCTAAGAGTATGTGACTTAATGGACTTGTCTGTTTAAGCCTTTTATATCAATAGCCTGCCTCACATAAACCTCGGAAATTTATTATTATTATTGAGAAACTTGATTTAATGCAAAAGCCAAGTCAATACAATGCATTCTATATAATGAATGACAGAATCTTTAAATAAATGAGATTCTGTAAAACCGTAGTCAATATGTAATGAATACTGATATACAATCACATCTGCAGAAGATGGAAGAGTCTCGCCTGCCCTGTGTTTCTTAGGAAATTGTTCATTTTGCATGTGATTGGAGAAAAGCATTAAAATAAAAGTAATGCCGCTTATTTTTACAATTTATTTTGAATAGTCACTGAAGGTTTCAGATGAGCAGTCCTAGAGACCTAATATGTCTAAAGATAAAACAGGAATGAAATGGGAACAGTATTACCGACTCATCTACGCTGCCTCGTACCAGGCGGTAGCCCGAGGCTTGCAGGAACAATTCCAGGGGCCAGCCTGTCCCCAGTCCTCTGCTCGGTGATTACAGTGCTCTCCAGAGGAGCCAGCAGAACTGGGTGAATGCGTCAACTCGCTGTACACCAGCCACTGACCACATGCAAGGATTTAAGAGCTATCGGTCAGTAGCAAAGGAGATTAGATTTGCACAAAAACTGTAACTACATGCATGGAATTAGCTGACACAGGATAAACTGATTAAATAATTCAATTGATACAATCATTGTTACGCTTACAGGTATTTTATAAGAATACTACAACTATTTGGGATTCTTAATACCAGCTGGTCAATCTTCTTCCACAGTCTTTGCTGATTCGGGTAAATAAACAAAAGATGTGGAATTTGTGACAGATACGTACAATTCTCTCAAAATGGCATTTTAGAATGTTTTGAGGTGCTAAAAATTTGGGCATTCACATCACTAGGTATCTGCTTGCACTCGTGGCAGTACTTCACTGATCTTCAGAATAACCATAGATGTGTGTATAAAGTGGGAAAACGAACTTGTGAAGAAAGGCTTCCATTTAATTATTTTCTGAGATTTTAGAGAAATCACAGATGCGCTTTTAAATTGATCAGTACTGCACCCATTGTGGTATCTTGTATTACAAGGTGAGCACTGTTTGCAGACTGTAATCTTAGGAGCTGATACAAAATTCAGCTAAAGTTAACAAAGAACAATTTGTACACAGTAGACAAGTTTAGTATTTTTATGTGATCTACATACATAAAAAATTACAGCAAGCAAGATAATCAGAAATGAAATAGTTTTAAAAGCAAATGTAGACACAAAAAAAATCCTAAACAACTAAAAAAGAAAATTCAAATTTAGTCTGCACTGAAATTTCTTACCATTTGCAACTTTCTGCATAATTAATTTGTGAATTATTTCCTGTAAATGAATACAGCTTCATGTGACAAACAGATATATCACAAAGGTTTCCACACAGTGTTTTCTTTCAGATTTACTTGCAATTCTGTGTTAATAGGTGTGTATCATATTTCTACTCACCAAGTCTCCACTTTCTCAAAAATGGCATTAGAATTGTTTCAAAGTGGGACCATCATTATAGCTACTCTTCTTTCCAGCAAAGACAAACAAAACTATCAGCAGGATATCAGACTGAAGAGTTTGGAGAAGCATTAACTGACAAGCTACTCAGTTTCCTTTCTTCTTAAATAAATGTCCCATTGTGCTTTACACAAAACACCAACCGTCCTTCATCTTTTAATAACAACAAATCAGCTAGCTCCCAGGCTGGTGTTTTGGATTTTCTACTTGCCTATCTATTTCTTTTGAAAATCAGATCTCTTACTGAATGAAAAAAAAAAAAAAAAAGTTTTATTTAGGTGACATGATTTTACTTTGTGGTATTTCATCTACTGAAATTTCTGACCTGAAGAGTGAATTCCACTCCTCTTTGACACACTTTGCTATTCAGTGCAATCTACAAGCTACATATCTCAATGGTAGGAAACGAGCACTTGGGGCACCAGCCCACTGATGCCACTCACAGCGGGCAGCTCACCCAAGAGGTGCCACTGAAAATGACGGGACCACCTACCTGACTAAACAACACACAATGGTCACAGGTTTGCAGAACAGAAGTTCCAGTTTGCTAGAACTTTAGTAAAGCAGCGAGGTAAAAAAATCTGTTATTAATCATCAGTGTGTTTCTTCTGCAGGGTAATATTAGATTTCAGTATCTACTGATGTGAGAATTTAATATAATGAATGGATAATAAAATGACAAGATACATCAATTTAAGTAACATTATCCAAAAAAACTTCTGAGAAGAAAGATGTTCTTACACAAAGGAAAACCAGAATACAATTGATAGAAAATGTGAATGTACACTGCTTAAACTTAATGAAGAGAAGAAGATAGCGAACATATAATTAACTGCCTACGGCAGTGCAGCTAATGGATACTGAACTGGATTCCAGTTAATCCATGTCAGGACTTCCATCACTTGTAATAATTCTTGTCAATTTTTTTAGTTACTCTTACAGTAATACCATTACAAATTACTTTTCAATAAGAGGTGATGGGTAACAGGCACTTTCATTACAGGCAATTTTTAAGTATCACCTTGTGAAGGGTTTTACAAAATCAGAGTAGGAATTCCACACTGCCCTGTGAATGATGGACTGTTCTGTAACATCAGCAACAAATTAATAGCAAAATATAACCCAAGACATGAAAGTACTATTTTGTACCATGCTAATTTTGTATATCCTTGTGGTGGTTTGTAGAAATCAATAATATTGCACCTAGCCTTACAGCAAGACTGAAATTTCACTAAAAAATTATTACATTCTCTGATTTTAAAGAATTACTTCCCACAAATGAAAGCTATTGAGAATATTATCTAGAAATGTACAAAAGCTATTTTTCCACCTGTAATGTTTTTCCCTTGTCATCTACTTTGTCAAGTTTTTTAAAAACCTTGGAGTGTCAGAGGTTTACAATAAAAAACCCCAGTCTTTCTATTTACAAAAGGTAATAAATTAGTGAGGTTCTTTTAAGCACATCTTTCTGACATAATAAGTAGTGATAATCATAACTGTTCTTCTAAGGGAAAAAAAAAAATTGTCTTGACATGGTACCCATGTCTCTGGAACAGAAAAATGTCCATGAAGAAAGGGAGACAATACAATACAAACAAGGAAATCATAGTAACAGAAGAACTTCAGAATAACAAAGGAGAATACGTGCAATGCAGCTTCACAAACCAAAACGCCTATGAGTTTGCTGAGCCCTCGTAAGAGCCCTCATATTCTTTTGCGAAAGTGATTACTGCCTTCCAAAGGAGTTGCACAGGATATGACCCTTAGAATGAATGTCTGTTTTCAAGATTTAAGTTGATGCAGCTGTAGTCTCTTCAGGAGGTTACATTATAAATACAGGCTAGGAAGGGATCACAGAACAACTTAAAGTACGTGGTGCCAGTATTCACAACTACGAAAAAGGGTCAAAGATCACCACTCTGAGGTTCCAGGCTTCGTGGCTCTCTCTGATGGCTGCGAGATAGTTTGGGGAAGCGTGTAGTCACTCTTGAGCGATTGCTTTTGCTTACTGGTTCTCCAGAAGGTGGAATATCACTAGGAAGACAAGAATAAAGACAGAAGTAGGTAGTTTATGTTATATGTAAATTATTCTGTAGTTATTCCAAACATGAAAAAAGCAGATGTTATGAGAGCCTGGCACATGAATGCAAAGTACAGCACACATCTTCAGCTACACAGAACTGCATTCTTTCTACTGGTATCTCAAGTGTGCATTGCAAATGGGCTCTTTCGAAAATGAGAACTAGTAGAACTTTCAATACTTCATGGAAGATTGCGAACTACAAGATAAAAGCGTATCTCTATGAGTTGCAGTTCAGAAATGGTGGAAAAAGCATTCTGAAGTGATAAAGTACAAGCAAAATAGACAAGAGCTTGGATGATGCTCTGCTTAACAATCCGCTAATTATGGATGGATGTATCATTACACAATGAAGTACATTAGTAATACATCCCTGTTGGGAATTCTTCAGTCTCTTCTGACCCACAACAGACTATAGTCTTACATGGACGAGCCTTTTGGAAGAGACTCCGAGAAGAAGTACATTAAGTTCAACAACAAGCAGTAACAGAAAATTCCAGCTTACCTAGGTGATATTCAGAGGCTATAGACTCCTCGGAAAACTACAGTATAAAGGGATAGCATTGTACTTTTGCCGTTCTTTTAGAGGACTCCACATGGTTTTTAATTATACTGCTTACATACAGATCAATAAATAAAACTAAATTTTGCAACTCAGCTAGGCAATAAAATTACACAGCATACAAAGCCAAGCTTATTTTTATAAGTTAAAAAACCCCTTTGTAATACCTGTCTTCAGAGTGAGTTAACAAGTCCAGAAGGGAGGAATTGCCCATCTGCAAATCTTGCCAGACTAAACAAATACAGATATGTTAAAACAATCACTGGATTTACTCTGTGTAGTTCCCTTTTTCCTGCAGTGACCTTCCTCACAGGTCAGGCAGCCCTCCAAAAGCCACAGGCACACGCAGGCGCTACTCCTGCATTTTGAGCACCCACATGGGAGAGATCTTGGCAAAGGAAAAGCCTTTAACAAGTCCTGGGACTGAGCGGAAAATCCATGTGCAGGAAGCAACGCACTTCTGCGAGACAAGGCGGCTGTGTCACTGGTAGCCATTAGCTGTGTAACTACAATGCACACATCGGCTGGAACTCACCAAAATAATTATTTTTAAAAAGTATAAAAAACCCCCTGTCCAATTCAGATGCTAAAAATTAACAGAAAACAAAATTATGCTTTTTAATGGCAGTGTATTTTACTTGTCTAAATTTCTGAGCAGAACAGTCTAAAATATCCTTAGTTAAAATAATAAAGGATTTTTCTAAATTAAGATTTGCCACACTCCCGTTACATATTTAGTCTTACTAGGTAACTAGGAAGTCCTTCGAATGAAAAAATGGCATAAAATATCTGTGGTATACATCCACCTCTTCCTTAATAACAAGATTAACAAGTTAGATCTTTAATTCCTTATTCTTCTTGTCACTAAAATAAGAATTCTAAAAATTAATTAGGATATGTTATTAATTCCTGGTAGCCAAGGATAATTGGACTTCCCTGTACTCATTAGCATGGATTTCTTTTAGTAACAGGAATATTATTAATCATTATTTTTATACTATTTATAAAATTGCAGCAATGTAGTGTTGATACTCAAATGCTTGTAAAATACAGCATGGGATACTGGCTTCAGAGGGTTGTGATTTTGTATTAAAATATGTATTTTTCAGAACACGTAAACATAAAAGCATCTAAATATCAAATATACAATGGAATAAAATTAAATTTTCACCTCATTGGGCTTTTCTCAATCTAAAATAGGTTAATTTACCAGTGTGATGGCCACTGCTGATAGTACGTTAGCTTTATCAGACAGACAAACAGCTACTTTACGGATACGCAGCAGTTTACATGGCAGAGGAAAGCACAGCGTTAGGTGCAATGCCTATGGCTTGGTGATTGCTTTATTGAAAGTACAGTTTGATACACAAGCTCCTCCTGCTGGCATGCCCACTAAATGACATTAGTGTCAGCCCACTGGGAAGTCACCTTTCTCCCTTCTGGAGAAAAAACGTCATTCAAAGAAAAAAGTGCAAAATTGCACAATGAATTCCCCTAAAATGAAGATATATTAATTAATATCAGTCTGTCCTGATAGGTATGGCTGAGGTAATAAGATCATCTTGGGATAACTGCATGAACACCAGTGTCTGTGAATGAAGGACTAAAAATTGCAAGTAATTCTGCTAATTTAAATGATGCTACTCCAGAATGAGAAATATCTAATAACCAAATTGAAGATAATTCGTCTTAATTTTTATGATGACAGTCCAAATTCTAAGACAAATCATTATGTCATATAAACCAGTTTCTGTAAACCTACATCGGAGGAATTCTACCTTCACACATCCCACGTGAAAAAAGAAAATGGAGCTGAAACTTAATTGATCAACTTCCACAGAAACAGATGTTGTATAGGGAAAAAAGTTTAGAGTATTAAAAAAAAAGTAATACATTTAAAAGTACATATCTTAAGCCCCTTTCCATCCTCCCTCCTTCAAAATTTGATGAGAAAAGTTGCCATCTCTGTTGTCAATTAAAATACAAATTTAAAATATATAAATCTAAACCAGGGAGTAACTGTTCTAGAAAAACTCTTCCAGAACAACCACCCCAAGTCCTTCAGTAAGCACTTGCTCTTTAAGTCCACATCTGTCTAAGTTACACCTGCTCAGGTTTAACACAACATTCTCCTCTTCATCCTATTACCTTCTGAGCCACTGAAGTCTTAACAGAGGCTTGCCAGGCATTACCCCGTTCAGCAGTGCAATGTCCACGCATTAAAGGCTCAAGCTCTTGTCGACATTCTCACCTTGTCCCACTCTGAAGAAAAAGCAACCCACTGAGGCAATCAATTCCTTCTTCCCACCAGGTCATTGTTTAGCTTTTAAGCATTCCTGATTGATCTGCCCAGCGTTTGTTTGGATACCAATTCAGCTTCATTGATTTTGTCTTGGTGTCAAGTTCTGCCTGAGGGGCCTCTACAGAAAATAGCTTAAAATAACCGGTCTTTTTAATCAGCTTCTGGTTTATTCATACCTTTCAATTATTTCTCTCTGTATATCAAAATGTAAACTGCATTTTCTGTGGTTCTCTTTACATACTTAGCACATGGAACTGCAGTATTCTCTTAGCTGATGTTGTGAACATTTACATGAAGAAATTTATTTCCCATCTCACTGTGTACTCTTCAGGATAAAATTAGAGAGAGAAGTTTCTTATAAAAACAGTATAACATGTCTGGAATTGGAAATATTTTCATACCAGCCAGAGATCAAAGAAAAGAAGGAACAAGCACATGTTGGGAGTGTAGCAAAGCTCAGGATCAGGTACTTCATATATAGATAGATCGATAGATAGATAGATCTCACATGCAAATGCATCTCTGGAGACGTTCATGATTCTAGTTTTGCTTGAATTGTATTCAACATACTTCATGAAGAAAGGCATTAGCTGGCAGATAAATTTGGTGACTTATTTTTTGCCAGGTTCTTGTGTTATTAATATTTTTGTTTGTCATTATAATTTCTGGTTATAACCCCAATATTTAATGTGCTGAAGTGGATTCAGGCAGGCAGCCTCCTCAGAAAGGTAGAATTAAACAGTGCCTATGCTATAGTAAGAGATCATTATTAGACAAATGAGAACTAATTCTGACTTGCCAATACAACATATCTCAGCACTTTCTTCTGCCAATTGAAATCAGCTAAAACACCTGTTCAGCGGTATTATTACCCGAGATTGATATCATCAAATCATTTTATATACTCTAGTAACTCCTGCTTTGCAGTGATCTGGGTAAAATCCTGGTTTCCAGTTGCTGAATAGTAAAAATAATTGAAGACACATTCTTGACATCACTCCTAATTTTGTGGAAATTAAATAAAATTATTAATGAGAAACAGTGATCTCCATATATTAATAAAAATGACTGGGTTGGGATGTTTAAATAGTCAGCTATTAACAAAAGAGAGTACACTTCGACATTGAAAATCCTGAATATTAGAACAAAGTTGTCAGGTTAAAAACTGAGTAATCACTTCTTATCAAGATAAGATTTCAATTGATAAAGAAATGAAAAGCATTAATCCTAATATTCTATCAACTGCTTGATTAATATACAGCTCCTTCTACAGACATAGTTCTACAGCAGAACACAGTATTCACAATGACAAATTCAATCTCTTCTTGCTGGGAGGTAATGACAAACACGTAATCGTGCTTCCATTTGTTATCACTGGAATGATTCTAACTTGAAGATTCTCAATGTACAAATCAGTTTCCATTCCAGCATGAAGATTTTCTTCATAATCTGCATTGATACTTGATTTTTTCTGTAAACTATGACACTGTATGTCATTCTGATGATCAGATCTCTTTTTTCTTCCACTAACTTTCCTTTGAAGTCGGCATAACAAGATGGTTCTTGTGCAGTAAATGTTTAGTATCCATTAGCTATATCCTAGAGAATGAATGATACCTATGATTAATTTTGGATGAAATACACTCTCTTTCATTGAGGAAATGCTCAGAACCCTGTAAAAACTGCCTTTCATTAGTTTAGTACCTAGAGTTTTGTTCCTTGGCTTTCTAACGCAAATGACATCTGCATTTGGGAACGGTTGCTTTCCATTTTTTGTGGTGCCCGAGCTAGAATAATATAATGTGTAAATATGGTACTCCCAGAAATTCTCTCTTCACAACTAACTAGAAAGCCAGAAACCACTGCACACACGTATAAGAAAAAGTTCACCATACTACACTATTCCTTTATAATTGATATAATTGTTTTGTTAATTTCAATGACAAGTTGGAAGGTAGGACGTTTGGCTATTCCATCCATTTCCATCTAGAAATCACCAACATTCTACTCTGATGGGGGTTCGCTGAATTTGTATAAGCGGTATAACCAACACTCCTCAGTGATAGGTAATTTAATGAACAAATGGTTCAGAAGCAGAACATGTTCCAAGGCTGTTTATATAACAACAAAATGCAGAATTTGCTTTCAGAACAGTGTTCAGTGAGTACCTGGATTTCCTTTTTCCTGCTAGTACTGTAATTATCATCTTCAGGGAAAGCAGAGGCAGATCTAGGATATCTTTTTATTGAAAATATTGAGGAAACTAAAAACAGAAGACATGCATCAGGATTCACAATGCATCATATATGTGAAAATAAAAGGAGTAAAACTCCTGTTTGACAAGTAGCAATTTCAATGTCCCGAGACAGCCGTGCATCACAGTGACTAGCCAGGCACCTCCTCCTCCATATTCACAAGTTTGCACGCAGAAGTGACATGGAACAGAGACAACTTTAATTACCAAATTAGCTTTTAAAAAGCCCATAATCCGATTGGCATCGGAAGTAACAACAGAGAGCATCTACAGAAAGTGTGTTCTCAGCCAGCAGTGTAGGAGAAGCCAGTAAAAGGAGTTACATATTAGCCCTGGGGAGCTGCCCACCTCTAGATTTCACAGAACACAAAATGCAAGTTGACCACCTTTCATGCAAGCAGTAGGAAAAAAGAGAAAGTTTTACCCTCTCCTCTAATTTGCCTAATTTTGCCAGTATCACAGAGAAGAAAAGTCTGAAAATGTAAAACATTTCTTCCTACCTGTTCATCCCCATCATTTACCTGTTACTGAGCTCACTCATGTACTTATTCAGACTAACTTCCATTAAAAACTTGGTGCATATTCCTGCCTTACTTCAACATATCTGACTTTTAACCTTCAGCACCACGTAACTCAGCTTCATGGGTAATGCAGCACAGTTACCAGTCTCCTGTTCTGGAAATCTGCCACCTAAATCCCAGCAGGGAGCAAGCAGCTGTTGGTGCTTTCGGTCTGAGCTGGGGGAATGGCCCTGATGGAGCTCCTCAGGTGCTGGTTCCCTGGGGAGAGGCTCTGTCCCCTCCATGCTCCTTGACTCTTCTTTGCTCTAAATTCAGGCAGGCAAGAATATTTGCCCACAAGCACTTGCATGTGCACTTTCCAACACTGTTTGGAACATAGTCTCCAGGGGAATACGGCAACTTGGCTCTTTGCTTAGAGTCTTGCAAGTAAACTACCCATCATAGAAAAACCCTGCACAAACAATTATCATTATTTAAAGAACAAAATCCTTTTAAAATGGCCATAAAAGCAAATTGAATGATAAAGAAAAGCTGTGATCAAAACATGTTGATCTTGCATGCAAATGCTTGAGTTTTAATTGCTCCACCGAGTTAAGAGGTATCAGCTGCTTCTCTCAAGTATCTTCATTTCTCATGAAGATTACAGCATGATATTAACATATGTAGCAAGGCAGGAGAGAGCTGACGTGACCATTCTCAGGGACAGATCCAGACCTGAATGGATGTCATGTTAACAATAATAGCCATGAATGTGGAAAATGAACAAACTTTGAAACTGCTCCTAGAATCCTACAGAATCATAGCTCTTTTCTGGAAAATCTGTTAGCAGCAGTAAAAGTAAAGAACAGAGCTTCATCGCAATCACTCTTTCTGGTTTTTATTTTTCAAATACTAAGGGCACCTTACTGCACTCCAACTTTAAGTTTGATACTAATAGTGATCCATGACCTAAAAACTCAAAATCTAGGTCTTAATCTCAACCTTCGGGAGCTTTTAGATTGTTCTTAACTTTAGCCCATTATCTTTAGTTTCCCTAAGCTAAAAAAAAAATCACACAGAGTTAAATAGCGCATAGAAAATAGTGCACATGCACCTGGAAACATAACCACAGAGTGAGCCGAGACTTGGCATAGTGGAATTAAATGTGTACTCTCTAAATAAACAAAAGTAATCAAGATGGGAAAATATGTAAATAAAGTACAGAACCGAGTACTGTCAACAGAATAACAAGGGAAATGCTGACTTTGTTCTCGGTAATGAAGACAAGGACTAATGTTTACATTCAATCCAGCACAGAAAGGGAAGCTAATCAGAGAAGGTATGACACTGCCCGGTACATGACTGAGGGAGCCAGCCTGGGCTGCAGTGTTCTTGATGGATTAGACAGAAACTAAACAGTCACCAGGCCAGGCAGCAAAAAGGAGTCCACAGTAATCAGCAAACAAAATCCCATTTTCTGTTTAGTCTGATTTCAGTTATTTTCTCTGTAAGAAAGAAAATGGCAATGATAAATATAGGCTCATCCTTTTTTTAATTCTGACTCCAAATTAGGCTAACAGGAAGCAAAATTTGCTGCAGACTCCAGCGGGAGTTAAATGCACAGCACATTGCTGGCCATGAGCTCATGAAATCTGAGGTCAGTTCTCCAGGTATCATCAGATTTAGAACCTTTAAAAAGTATATTATCTTCATCCCTCTCTAATGCAGATGCAAATTTGCTACTGAGTTAAAAAAAATTGCAATAAGCTTGCTCCTTGACAAAATATTAAAGAAAGCTCAATTTGGGAGCAGGGTGGCCAGCTGTGGCTCTCCTGGTGCTGGCTGCTGTTTCAGTGCAACTCCAGCACTGGAGCTGCGTGCCTGGCAATGGGCAGTGGCAGCTTGGGAGGTGCTGAAAGTTCCCTGGTCTCAGCTACACAGAGAAGCCTGCAAATGGCTGCTGCTACCTAAAGTATCTGCTTCTGTAGCCCAGCTGAGTTTTATCCCCTAAGGAAGTTGTGGGATCACAAGAAAGGCACTTTCATCTTTCACCTATGAACTCCCCCAGAAATTCCTCCTCTCCTTGTCTCATTGAGTTGTGTGTCTTTCAGCCACATGAAGATCATGGTGTTAGGAAGACTAGCCAACCTTGATATAGGACATTTCATGACTCTGCATCAATGTTGAACTAAAATGGTAACTGAAGAAAAGGTGCTGAGGTATCGCTTTCCCTGTTTAGAACCAGATCAATGAAGCATCTGTATGTGGAGGTCAATATTCCACATGGATGTATACAGTACCAGAAGCAGTAAGATGATGCAGAAGTTTATCTTTGTTAGGGCAGTTCTGCTTTGCAAGCAGCAGGAGAACAGTCTCAGATGACACTGTATATACAGCATGTGCCTACAGAGCCTCGTGCAATACCACAGACCCGAAAAGCAAAGGACTATGCTGGTGCAAAGTGAAGACTATGCCCTGCATCGGTGATATCCATCAACCTGACTGCAGTAACAACAGCTCTACACTTAGATATGAAGCATTTTTTAATCTTACAGATAACGGCTGCCCTGTGCTTAGAAAAAGCTGAACACTGGGTTTTGTTGAAGCCTTCAAGATTTAGATGCATGTGACTCAGCTGTAGCACTAAGTAAAAATATGATAAAATATTCAGTCTGCCTGACAATGCAAACCAGCCCTATTTTATTTCCCTTTGGTCATATCTAGCTATTCTTAATAGCCAGTACTTTGGGATTTATCTCTTTAAATAGGAAGGAGTCTTCTACTGAAAGATTTTTAAAGGGGCCAGACATTCAGAGCCATGCAGCGTATTTATGATTTACCCAGAATTTCTATTAAGACTAATAAATTACATCTCTTATAAAGAATTAATGACTTCTAAAGGTTAGAATAAAATTTCAGAAACAAGATTTCAGAGTTAAAACAGACATGGAATTGTAAGGAACAGGTTCTTTGGCTCATTTTGCAGTTGCAAAATCAAGCTATTTTATGCAAGCTGTTTACAAGGCACAGATTTCTTACACTTTCTGCAGTGAACAGCAGACCATATAATGTGTTTTACTAAACTCTTAAGTGTAATTGTGCTACACTTTTAAAATCTTAATCTAAAAATAGACCTTCATCCTGCTGTTGGTATAATCAAACGGTGGGGGAATGTGTAATTAATATGTGAAGATTTGAAGAAAAATGAGTCTGGTCTGCTCTTGGAGGTGGTGACATCAGCCATCCCGGTACAAATCCTTCCTGTAACTTCTGTCTAAAATTGGGTTATTTCAGGAAGAGTAAACTGAAGCAGCCTGTTTCAAATCTGCAGCTATTCTGACCACATCATCAGACAAGAATAGGCTGTTATACTTGGACTGATGCTGTAAATACGCAAAGTACTCCAGTCACACTGTCCCTGGGCTACGGCCATACGGAAACAGTACGTGGAGTAAGTGTGGAGAGCGTATCTGTGCAATCTGCGTGCTGCAGATGAACCAGAGCTCTGCACAGACCTCCACAGTTCAGGTCATTTTGCATTTCTGAACTGACATTTGGCCTAATTTGTACCTACAGAGAATGTATTTGGAGACCTCTGAAGCAGTCTAAAGATTATTTCTAAAAAACTAGAACAATCACTTTCTTTACTCATTTGTTAACGACGCAAAGCGATACGGCAGGGAAGTATGCATGCATACCATTAATTTTTGTTATTAATAGATGAGTGCCTATAATTACACAAGTTATTCTAGAATCCTTCAGCTAACTGTTATGGATTCTGCTCTCACCACAGAAGTGCCAAAAACATTAAAAATACACCACAAAAATAGCATCCGAAATACAACAGAACTGAATGGACTATGTTTATAGCTGGCAGATTAACAAAACCCAGGAACAAAGCTTCTGTGGGATGTTTTGAATTTCAGTGATGGCCTGTAGCTAATTCACGCTGTTTTCACAGGAGAAACTGATGGCTGCTGAAATATTTTGCAATACAAGTTCAAATGAGGAGAAGAAATAACCCACCTCCTTTAGAAAAACAGTGCAGTTAGACATAAACAAACTTGTTATGGGCTGGATTAACGCCAAGTACATTCACAAGTAGAAAGATACCTCCCTTATGAAGATTATTTACTTCATGTATTTGAATGGATGCATCCATTTATCCCTTACTGTCAGTGTTCCACAGAAGGGGTATGAATAAGCACTGGAAGACTGCAATATAAGATGTATAAACAGATTTTTCTAAACCGCATTTACAAGACTATTCCTTACTGTTTCATATGCTAAGAGAAAGGAATAAAGCTTATATATCCATCTCAGCAAATCTTCTTTCACTCCTCAAAATCTTTTCCATTGTGGAAAAGTAATTAAACTTAATCTTTGGGTTTATTCCCAATGAAATAAGCATTACAGAGTAGTCTTTTCTTGCAATATTCCAAATCTAAAGATTATATGAAGAGAAAAAATTTAAAGTCATGGTGCTTCATTAGCAATTTAAAAAAAAAACCCTGCCATTCTAGTAATTATGTAAAACTTACACATGGGAGTATATTTACACACACACATCTCGATTTAAAGAACAGTGCATTTTGAATACTTAATTCCTCTTTTTTTTTCCCCTCCCTAACAGATTCCTCAAGGGCAACTGAACTGAGACATTGACATTTCAGGAGATCTGTAGCAAACATCATAAAACTCATGTTTGAGAGCTTAGCTTGCAATAATGGATTACATAAACACACTACATAAATACACTACACCAACACTGTTTGCAAATGCTGTGCCAAAAATGTTTGCAAATGTCGCAGAGAACCACCCAATATGAAAAGGGCCCTTTCCTTAGTCTAGAAATATTAACTCCGCACAAAGACCTGATCTACGGGCTGCAGAACACAAACAGCGCTCGACTGATGCTTGCCGTGCCCCACGGTGACTCTCATCAGTAGGAGATGAAAGCACGCAGTGACTTACAGGAATTGTTTTTTGCTTTTCTGCATCAGGTATCTTGAAAACAATACCATTGCCAATTTCACAGAGTATCAGAAAGACAATTTGGTGATAAGTCAATGGGAATCGAAAAGAAAACACAGTGTTGCCCTGACTAAAAGCAGACACATCTCTTAGGTCACGCTACTCAGACGCTGTTTCCTAAACAATACATCCACCAAATCATGCTCTCACTGGAGAGTGCTGCGTTTGTACAAACTACACACACGTACATGGTCTGTGATTTCTTCCATTCTTCCACATATTAGAAAGTCTTTTAATAAAAGGGATTTTTTGGATGGTCAGCATTGTTGGCAAATATTTTAATTCCCTTTCAATAGAATTCAAGCTGAAAATGCCAAGTCAAAGACTTTACCTTGAACGTACACTCTGAATTTAAGCCACTGTTGTTTGTACCTGGAGTTATGTCATAAACTGGATCTAGCAGCTTTATGACTCTATATAATATTTTTCTAAGTAGAGATTTGAACTTCCTGTGGATCTCCAGACCAACTTTTGTCCAGGTTATGTCACTCAGGCCAGGCCAGTGTAGTTTTAAGTGATCTGTTTTGCCATGCAGCCTGGTTAAAGTAAGTCAGAAGCCCTTAAGTTCCTTTCAATACATCAAAGAAAGTCAGGAGTAGAAATAACCTCACCCTCTGTTAGAATGGTACAGCCTCAAAAACCTCTTAGAGTGCCACAGTTGCATGGTAGGCAACTTCCAAATATATTATAAATACAATATAAATAAAAGAATATTTGGTTTGGTTTTTTCAGTTCCATTAATCAGTTTCTATTCATTCTGTGAACATAACATTGAAATAAATACTTCCCTCTTCAGTTGTACATTTCAAATTCTAATTAAAAAGAAAAATCACTAACAGTGATCGGGGCTATGAGAACTTGTCCATAAAGAAAGTACACAGTCCCATCTACTCAAAGCCCTCACACTACACTGCCTACCTGAAATCTGGTTTCAGCTGTATGGAGGAAGCAGCTTTGAAAATTTCTCTTCCTGGACGTGTCATGGGCTTTTCCAGTACTCTGCCGTTCCAAAGAAGAGATCAGATTTTGGAGCGTTCAAGGTACCACTGTTGACAGTGGAATAATGCATCCTCAGAAGGGGGCCCTCCAAGGCATCGTTTTGAAGAACATGAATGGAAAGGGTTATGGATCCCAGGGCTCTCATACCCACCTGCATTTGCACACAGATTGCTCGGACTGACCAGATGGCTTCTTACAAAACAACATCTTTATACGAATAGCTTCCAAAACACTTTCTGGCAGTACACTTACTTTTTGTAAGAGACCTGCAGATGGTCACCTTCCCCTACCTGTAAGTTCTCCAAAAGTACATCTCCTGAACTAGCTGTTACGCAATCTTCAGCTCCATATGCTGGTATTCGATTGTGAATATCTAAAGCTGGCAATTTGCTTAAAATAATCTCCATAAAGAGAAACTTAACGAACAGTTACAGATCAGCTAGTTTAAGTGCAGCTGTAGAATAAATATTACAAATTGTTTTTCAGGATTTAGTAGGCCAAAAAGTTAGATTTGAAAGCCACAATTTCATTACAGAAATTCACATAGATTTGGGCAAGAGTGGTCTTGTTTAATTTGTATTCCTGCCAACATTACTGCCACGGCAAACGGGCGTAATTAAGTGGATATCAATGCTTTAGGTTTATAATTGTCATTACATCAGATATCAGATATCAGATTCCCCAAACCAGGAGATAATGTAACCTTGTGGGCAGGGAACTGACTCATGAAGGGCAAATGTTGTTAAATTAACATTATTCAGATGTATCAGAGGTATCTGTGGGGTGTACATGTGACACACGAAGCTGTGAGGTACCTGAAACAGTCCTGAACAACCATGCAATAAATTACTCTTATTATCCACATTTACCATTATCTATTCACTCTAGTAACTGTCACTGCAGAGACAATTCAGTGTATTCTCACCTGTTGAATAGTTTAAAAAATTATATTCAGAAAAAAATTATTTTCATATCAAATAAAAATATTCACTTTGGTTTTTTTGGCCACTCTTTAATGACTTGGATGCTACATAAAAATATATATTAGGATCTACCATAATATTCTATGTTTGTGGACTTTGCTTATTGAAAATTCTGTGTCCATTTTAAAACATTATGTTAATATTTAGGACTTTGTCACTGCTGCCACTAGAACGGAGGAAAAAAAACCCAACCTGGCCTTCAAGGACAGAGTAGACTTTCCAAGTACAAGAAGCAGAACGAAACCTCTTCTCAAAAAAAGATACAAGCCACAGAAGCAAGAATTTTCAAACACAGTGAAGGAGAGTCTTATGAGTCACAGTCACTCGCAGAAGTGAGACACAAACAACTCCTTTCCTATTCCACAACATTTTTCCTATCTGTGACTACTCATTGCTGGATATCAAGAACTGGTGCTCAAACACATCAGTCTTCCAACTAACTTGTTTTTAGTCAAGAAAATTTACAATTTCAGCTGTTTAGATTTAGTTCTGAAACATAATGAAGATTTGAATTTATTGGTGTAAATTAATCTGTACTTTTGAGTACTCAGCATCAAAATTTGTTGTTACATTACTACCTCATTGACAGAAATATGAACTTAAAATAAGAGCTGAGAACTGTAAGACAAAAAACCAGGGATGGCAAAGATTAAAATCATATTTTTGCAAGTCTCTTTTCTGGTTTAATTTTATGATGCTTACAAAGTGAAAAATAGAATTATAAATGCATTCTTCCCAGCCTTAAAATTGAAACTTTCTCTCCTGGCTCTGAAGCCCATTCCTTGCTACCAATTTCAGAAACACCTGCTGCAGTGTAGAAACGCCTGAACACAGAAGGGTTCACTTTTCAACAAGGGAGTGCATGTGACTTGCTTGTTACCAAGGGAACAGGATCACTGCTGTAATGACACAAAACTTTAACTGTCTGTCTGTTCTTTTATGAGAAAAATCTTAACCTCTTCATGCACTGCTACAAGTTAAGCATGTTAGGGACATAAACTGCACAGTTTAGAAAACTTGTCTATTGCTAAAGACTTGCTGAGTTTATCAGCAAGCAGTAAAAGAGCAAGATGAAAAGGAAGAATTAAATGCTACTGAGAACGACACTTCTTCTCCCAGAATGATCTTTCTCTACTAAGCCTGTTGCTAACAAGAAGAGAAAATGACAGAAAGTGATTATACAATTTCCAGGGCCCAAATAAAAAACAAAACACTGAAAAAACATTCAAAAGCATCTTGATCCAACCAGTTCTTTAGTTAAACTGACCAGCATCCCATCTCAACCCAAGTGGCAAAATAATTGCCTTCTACAAACTGGGAACCAGTCATAATCAAAAATAAATTTATAAATCATTAGGAACTATGCATAATATTCTTCCAGATTAAAAATTGCCATTTAAGCTCTAGCAAGTAGTTACTTGACTGCTAACTTCTATAAAACTACTAGCAGCAGAACCAAGTTGCAGCCAGCACATACCTTGAGTGCTGACGGGTATTTGGAATAATCTCCATCTACAGCAACTGTCTCAAGACTGGGAATGCTGCTAATAGTATTACCATGATAGCTATCCTGAAATTAGGACATTGTGGAGGGAAAACTCCTTGGATGGAATGTGGATATATTAACTCAGAATGGTTATCAAAAGAAAATCACACACTGAACAGACATGGATGGGGAAGATGTCAATTCTATCAAACAGGAGCTAGTTAAGAGAATGTCACTCTATAGGCAGGGCAGAAGAGGGGAGGAACACAGGGAACATGAATGCAAATTTGGATGTATCATTGCTCTGATCACAAATCAGACTAGGGAGCTTTTCTCTCTACAATACTTCTAGTGGCACTTTTGTACTGCAAAATGCCCCTTGGGATTGAAGAGAGAAGAGCGAATAAAATTACATTAAGGCACTGGAACAGGTTGCCCAGAGCAGCTGTGGATGCCCCATCCCTGGAGGGGTTCAAGGCCAGGCTGGATGAGGCTTTGAGCAACCCGGGCTAGTGGGAGGTGTCCCTGCCCATGGCAGGGGGGTTGGATGATCTTTAAGGTCCTTTCCTACCCAAACCATTCTATGATTCTATAATTATTCTTCCCAGCATAGGCGGCATCTTCCGTAAGTATTTCAAGGGAGTGTTTTTCTACACACACATTCTTAACGGACAAAAGTGTGCTGGAAAAATCCTCAAAGATAAACTAAGATTTGGTCAGTCACGTACTTGAGTTAAAACAGAGCTTCCTTAATGCTCCTGCAATGTCTTTCACACACAACAGACTAAACCTGTGCTATAGTTTGCATTAGGGAGGCAATAATCTTCCGCAGATTGTCTTTTCCTAACTCAATTTACAGACTTTAGCATTTATTCAAACCATTTAGAAAGACTAACCACTGGTAATAAAGTAAGAAACCTTAGGTCTGAACCAAATAGGAGGAATGCAGGACAGTTCTTTACCCCATAGAAAGGAGCAGCAGAGTTACAACAAATGCTGTCTGACACACTTGACACACTCTTCCAAAGGCTATTCAAGTTTTTAGTGTCCTATACTTTAAAGCCAGGATCAAAGTTTTATTTATTTCACAAATAACTTTTCAAATCCCAGATAGATCACTTGTAAGATCAAAAATTACAACCACAATGTCATCTTCATTTGTTTGGACAAAACTAGCTTTCTAAAGCCAAATGCTTCTAGTAAGCCTCAAGTACCAGTATTTTTGTGTACTTCCTTACTGTGTGCAACCCATCCTACTTAACATTATAAGCATCCTATGTCTCTCCCTGCTTATTCTTGCCCTTTTTATCACTGTTTATACTCCTCTGGATATTTTTTTTTCCTTTCTAATTTTCCTCTAACATTCATAAACCAGTTCAACTACTTAAAGCAGAGAAAGGAAAATTTAATACATTTTTAGAATGCCATGTACCACACGTCTTCAATGGTGACCTGTGCCAAAACACAGACCATGTAACATCATAATACAACTCCCGCAGAAGGAAGAGATGAAAGTATGAATTCTCATATACTTTGACCAAATGATTTTTGCCCTACTTCTCCACATTTCAATTAGATCAAAAGAGGCATGATGCCTTTTTTTAAGTTCGATGTCAAGCTTCATAGGTTATAAGAGACTAAAAACAAAACTGTCAGTTACAAAGCGAGGAATGCAGAACCCAAGAATAACAGGGAGACAGTTACATATTTAAGAACAATCCACTCCAATTCAAGTCTTTTAATTCTATCATCACCAAAAATTCCACAGAAGAACAGTACATTTTTGCAATGAAATTCCTGCATTATCTGACCACGCTAATCAGATTTTAGATATCTAAGATATTTCTACTTCAACAATCATCAGTGCTTGGCAACACAGTTATACTGAAAGATAAATATTGTGCAATGTCTCTACATAGTTTTATAAGTAGATCAATCAATTAACATAGCAATAAATTACTTTCATTAGCATGTTTCAGGCATTAGAAGGTGCTTTACTAATTAAAAATCACATATTTAAGCAAATGCTATTCCCAGTTTGTTCGTGTAAATTACATTCCTCTTTATCAGAGTGCTTACTTACTGCTACAGAACATAACTGAGATCTGTCAAAGAGATCCTGAAGTCATTCAGTGCCAAGCTGATAACACAAGCTGCCATCTCAAAACATGCAATCAATATACACATTTAAATGTTCTCAGTGACTCACTGACAATTGCAACTGAAATAGAGATGATCAGAAAAATGCCCAAATCCAAACCAAACCAAACTTCTTTAACCCACTAAGAACAAACATCTATTCTTCCACATTATTTCAACTTTGTGGTCTGCAAGACGAAAAGCAGATACTTGTCTTTACATGCTGCTTAGTGCTAAATAAATGTTAGAGGAATATTTCCAGGGCAACATTTTTTTTTGAGTGGCTGATTGTTTGGTACTGAAATCTGCCTGTCACTTAGCACCTGCATCTCTCTACTGCACTTCTCACAACTTTACCTTCCAGGAGGGATGAAGCATTTGCAAAATGAGAAAGTGAGGTAGAAATAGTGAAGTTTTTACTGCAATTTAACTTGGTGACTCAAAGACAACCGACACAAAACACCTAAGAACACAGCTTTTGCTATCAAATATGTTGCCAGTAATGTCATCCAGTGAAATGAAGACATTTTTTGAACATTTCAATCCTCTAATCATCACAGAAAACTGATGACTCCTCTGGTGTTCAAACACATCCTGCAGACAACAGTTTCTCAGAACCTGCTCTAGCCTCTTTTCTGAGGATTTACTGAGCAGATTCTGTGCTTTCTTTAAAGCATACATTTCAGCAGCTATGGCAAGAGAACAAATGTCCAGCTCTGCAGCTCAGCAGAACATGTAATTAATAGTTATCTATAAACTGCTGTAACATGTAGCTATGGCCTAGAAAACGAGATGCAAAATACTCAGCACAGTAAACTGTGAAATTACTAACAAAATTCTGTTTATACCATTCTGGCATACATTTTAATCCAAACATTTGCATTGCCAAAGCCAAAGAATCAATAAAGTGGCAGTATTCTTACTTGAACAGCATTGCAGAGCTACAAAGTGGAGTACAGTAGTAGCTTCACACTGGTTAGGTTTTTTTTGTTCACATATAACATCTGTTTCACCAGCTGTATATTTAGCTAACACTTCTTTGTGCAGGGTTTATGTAAAACCAAGTTAAAATTGCAGTTTGAGATTTTGGGCAATCACAGATTTATAGACTGTTCGAGGAAGGCACTTCTGGAGATCACCCAGCCACTGCCCCTGCACAAGGCTGCCCAGGACAGTGTCCTGTCAAGTCTTCGGTATCTCCAAGGATGGAGTGACAACAACTTCTGGGCAACCTGTTAGAGTGCTCCATCAGCGTTACAGTAAAAAAAGTTTTCTTTTTTTTTCTTATTATTCATATTTCAGTTTGTGCATATTATGAGAATGATTGGAAGAAAATCTTTATCTTAAAAAATTAGGACATTTGATACAGAAACCACAGGGATAGTAAAATGGAACATCACAATATTCAGCTGTTAGCTTTTTACATATTTGAAATTATATAACCTATTAGGATGATTTATGTTGAAGGACTCAATTATATGGTCCAAAGGATGCTTGTTGCCAAAGATCCCTCCTGTTCCTATATACGTATTTACAAAGAGCTAATGTGTGTGACATTTTCTGGATAGATTGACAAAAATGTGATTAAAACACGAGTGTACTTGTTATAACAAGTTTTATTTATTTGTAATGTACCAATCATGGCTGCAAATAAATGTTAATTTAGGTAAGTATTACCAGACAGGCCTCCACCAGCTAGCAGATGTAGCAATCTGATTCCGCAGCGCCAATTCTTGATTTAGGTTTCGCTCTGCATGCACTGGGAAAATTTAACTTGTGATGTCAATTTTATTATTACAAAGAATTTGTTATTCACATGTAAACAGACAAATTAGCAGAGCCAGAATCTTTTCTTTACATTAAGACATGAAAGTGGACTATAAAGGAAACTATTTGACCAAATCTGTGACTGAGCTAATGCAGCAGCAAAATTGAAAAATATACAAACTGAGATTACAGATGAGACTGACAACAGAAAGAAAACATTAATGACAGCTCACAGCATAAGGAATCAAAACAGATTACATTTCCATGATTAACCACTAGCATTTGATAAAATAATGAAGAGAAATGCTACCAAACTGATTAGCATTATTTTACTGTAACTGTTAACTGTATCTCTGCTGCAAAATAAAATTTATTTCTTTGTAACAGTGGCAGACTATTTCATATAGATCAAATAAAATGTTTTGCCTCATCAGATCTGTGCCTGATTGTATGAAATCACTGCATTTGGAAGGGAGAAATCCCCAAAGGAACAACCTCACAACAAAAATTTTTGACAATATTCCTTCCAGCATTTAATAATCACTGGAGTCAGTCTTAGAGACATTAATCTTATTTTCTGTTCACCATAACCATATTTTAGGACCTAAATCAGATCTTAAAAGTGATTAATTAAAACTGACCCCGTAATTTCTACCTATAGGATGCCTAATCAGACATAACCTTTATGGGATTTTTCATTTTCACACTGAAGTGTGGCCATTTAATTTTGCAGTGAGAAGAAACTCTTTAAGACTAGATAATTTTATTTTGTTTTATATTTCATTGCTTCCTAATAGACAGATCTAATGCCCTAGAGACATACGCGTATTAAGACTGTATATTTTTCTCCTAGATGGAGGTATCACTACTCTCTACAGCACAGTCCCATGACTAATAGCTCAATGTTTTTTAACTGTTATCTCTTTCATTAATAAAGATTTAATCAGCAACTGTACAAGCATTTGTGCTATAAAGCACAAATTAAATACATCTGAATTATTATATGTATTTAGTGTTTTATATTAAAATGTTATTTAACCAAAATATTATTAAACCTAACAGAAAAGAAGAATTGCAGATACGCTACAAAAGTTATGAATGAATAATATAACACACACTTCACAGAGTCCAGCATGTTCAAGATCTGTTGATGAAACTGAAAATCCATTAAGGAAGGACAATACTGGAGAAGCTGGCAATATGAAGCAGAACTGAAATGCATTTTCTTATAGCTGCTTTTCTTACTCACCAACAGTGCCAGGTCGTGACTCTCAGAAAATAAAGAACATTGAGAATTCAAATGATAGCCTAGCAATGATGATACTTTCTAAAATGTGCTCATTGTAACCCTGCCGGAAAGATCTTTCTATTAATTTAATACTGTTGCTCTAGCTGCAGAGGAAGAGTCTGATATCTCGGTGGAAAAATGCATTAAAACCCCACTTTCTCTGCTGTAGATGAGGTATAGAGTTATTTTGCTCAACAGCTAAGCTTTCCAGAATCCCACTAATTCCCATGGAGAAATATCTACTCTGAGAGAACACTGATGCATCTATTATTTGAGGAAAAAGCTCCAAGAAAATAATTCAGATACATACATGAACCAAACCTTTTTGCTATAATGCCAAGATATCAAAGAATATTCTTGAATCCACCACAGTCCATTGCTTCATGCGATGTGTTGAGAATTATGAAATTGCTAAATGCAAAAAAACCCCTCTAAAAACAAACAGTCTTTTTGCAACATACAGTATATCTATACTCAAAAAAGGTTAGCATCAGTGCAGTGCATCATATTGGTGTTTACAAATTGTTGACAAATGGTGTTGGCAAATTTCCTTGAGCAAACGTCCTTGAACAGATTACTTTCCCTAGAGATAATTGCTTTATTTTGTATCACAATGTTTCACATACTGAATTGTACTCATATTGAGAAAACAGGTTACTTAAATATGCTGCCTTCCCAATAAAACTTTGCCCTTTCTGTGAAAATAATTGCACGTATCTCATTCAGCTCATTACATTTATTAGAAGAAATAGGTTTCTGGTGTGGTTTGCTGTTTTATTTAACATCAGCAGAATAGGGTAATGGTGTTTTTTCTGACTTGTGCATCATTGGTAGAACCCATTACACTGTGTTGTGATTTTCATCCTTTCCTGTGCACACCCTCATACCTGGCACTTTTTTTTTTAATTAAAAAAAAAAAAAAACATGAGCTCTGAATTCTATTTACATACTTACAAAAGAGATGAGATTAACTACCAGAAAGCAACTTAATTGTTTTAGGGCTGAGAAAAAGAGGAAATTTGTTTACCCTTCCAGTTTTTAAGTGGCTAAGAGATTATAAATGCCTTGAAATGTCATTTCTCAAAGTAAAATAAAAAGATAATGTAATAAAATATTTCTGTAACAACAGTGTATTATGATATAAAAACCACCTGAAAAGTAGTATAATTGCTTTTACATCAGTACTGTATTATCTCATAGTTATAATCTCACAGTATGGTCACTGTTGAATTGTACAATTAATGGTAGGGTTTTTTTAAACATGTGGCATTCTAACAGTTGAAATTAAATAAAAATACAAAACCAAACCAATCTTCATTAAAGCACGTAAATAATGCATCAGTTCAAGTAATAAACTGCTATGAATAAATTTTCCATTAATTAAATGGAAATTAAAACTTCACATTAACAATTTTAACTAAAGTATCCACAGTATTTCCTTATCTAATAGCTTCTGTCTGAAACTGTTGTCTGCTTTGTTATCTTTATGACCTCTTGTTCTGTTGTAGTAACGGCAATTACTACAGCAACCCAAAGTATATCCGAAACCATAATCATCATTTATTATTTTCTAGCCTACAAAGCTTGAAGTTTAATTTCTTTCATAAGCAAAGTGTCTGAGGAGGAAAAACTAGCTAGCCTGGACTTACAGGTGTTACTCTGCATCACCACTTGTCTGTGTGGAACTCAGGACAATCAATTACAAGCCAATGACATGATGGGTCCTTAAATAGCACACTGCTTGGAATTTATGTTCCTGCTCTACATTTAAATCAGCAAGTTATGAAATGAAATTGACAAGAAAACACCAGTTCACTATTGCCACAGCTATACTTAACCATCTCAAAATACAATATAATTGGACAGGAAGAACAAAAACTATTTGAGTTGAAAATTCTATGGCAAGTGTATTTTGTATTTGCCTTCCTCTTCTTTAAAAAACAAAATGAAGTACAACATGAAGAACTTCTTTGAAATGACTTAACAAAAAGCCACATATAGGCTCCTCAGCTGGAAGTACCTGTACATTTCAATCTTTACTGACCTTAGTCAAATTCTATAAAATAGGTTCTTATAGAGAAAAAGGTAAGTCTCTTGAGAAGTTTGTCCCTACAAACATAATTTTGCCTTTTATAACAACATCATCATGATGTCTCATCAAATTGATTATTGCTTTTTCAAATCCAGGAAAAACTGAAAAAACACGAATGCCACAAAATGCCTCTTGGCATTCTTTCATTTATCTATTACATCTTCTAATAAATATAGCTTTCTTGAGATAGTTTCAAACTTGAAAATCTGAAACTCTGCACAAGACCATGCAAATAGTACAGGTAAGTATGTATGCTTCTGCTGAAACATAAT
>VZTO01013439.1:0-49401 GCA_013400615.1 Syrrhaptes paradoxus
TTTTTTTTTTAAATCTCTTCACATTGAACATGAAACTTGATTTGAGGTGCTTCAAATCCATGCACATATTTTCTCATTTAGCTGTTATTTTTGCCCCTGTCTGTGGCACAGCTGTTTAAGAGGGCATGTTACGTAAGTGCGGCTTTAAGTGACTCTACCTTTAACTTTCTAAGAGCACAGGTGTCTCCTGTTCTCAGACTGCTGTGAAATGTTATCTTTCACCAAGTGCTTAATAAAAATGTGCTTTGTTTTGTTGTCAATGTTTGTCATGTGAACAAGTCCTCCATCCTGACATTAGCAGGTGACAGAGCAGCTACCAGACATGTCTACACTGAAGGATGTCATCAAGATTTATTGCAGCTCCGGTGAGGTTTTGGGCTTGAAAGGGCTTAAATCCTGTGCAGCCTTCAGAAATCATAATTCAGAGGCAGGTAAAAAAACAGCTTTCTAACTGTAGACTGTTTATGTTTTCCCTAAACCAGCAAAACTAAGTTTTATAAGCAGCAGCGGTAGGGGTCAGCTGCATTTGCACATCGGGAGATTCCAGGGTGAAGGTATGCTGCACCCCTCCAAATAAAACCATGGTTCGAAGAACATCTGC
The DNA here is from genome assembly GCA_013400615.1 of Syrrhaptes paradoxus. NCBI lineage: Eukaryota > Metazoa > Chordata > Aves > Pterocliformes > Pteroclidae > Syrrhaptes > Syrrhaptes paradoxus. The sequence goes on from VZTO01013439.1 coordinate 602, forward strand.
AGTGAGACAGGCAGTCTATCAAAAAATGCCTGGGCCTGAAGCCTAAAAAAAAAAAAGATGGGCAGTGAAATCCCTAAGGCCTTTTAAGCTATTTTGAAAAATTACAGATTAAACAGAGGAAAGAATTTTAAGCAGGTTTTTAAACTGTTTATTAAAACTGTATAAACCTTCTGGATATAACCATCATTGAGAGGCAGAGCCCTGCACGCAACTTAAAAGGTAATGGGGGAGAGAATTACTGTGGGGTTTTTACCAGAAAGAGTAGAAGGAAAAAAAAAAAATAATTGAAACCTCCTACTTAATTTCAAAAAAAGTAATGGCAAATATGACAAACTTTTACTGTGCTGATAAAGCTCCCACTAAGAATGGAAGGAGATGGACCTGGAGTATCTCAGCTCCTGACCCACAGGGTGTCAGCCCACTGGAGGATAACCTAGTGAAACTTCACCTTCTAGGGCTCAGCAGCCAGAGACCAGCAAGACACAACTGCCTTCTGCGTCCCACCTCCACAGCACTTTGCTGCTGCTCTTTTCAGGAGGTTGCTGTCTCAAAGTTCATGGGCTGGTCACAACCTCTTGCATAACTCTCCAGAGGGAAGGACTGCAGGAGACACGAAGGGCATCCACAAGCATTAATTTCATGAGAAGTGCGGCTATGTTTGGAAGAGGACATCTGCAAACAACCAGCTCCCCACACAAATGCCTGGTTAGAAAGATGGGCAGGAGGGCTAAAGCTGTGTTGTGCACACAGTAGAAGATAAAATATCCAAAGGATGACATGGGGAAAAATGCACTCAGTGTCTTCACAAGCAATGTTTTTAGCAAGGTTTTCAACTTTAAGCACTAATTCCCTGCCTCTAAGCAGCTAGTAAAGGGATTCTCGAAAGGTCTTTGCAAGCAGTTCTTGGAGCTAGGTATCATTTCAGTGGGTCCTGATGAGGAATTCAGCAACCATCAGGTCACCAGTTAGGACCAGGAACCTAAGAGTTGCAGTATGTTTTCTGAGTCACCATTGGTGCATGGGGAAATCTAACATCCAAGAGAGGAGTCAGAGGTGAGACATCGTGTTTCATTATGTGCAGAATACAACACCCTTCAGCTCGTCTCATCAGTAGACCCTTCTTCTTTGACACCTAATCCCATGAGAACAACTGAAACTGGATAGCCTCCCTGAAGGCTATCCAGTTTAAAATCAGTAGGACAGCCATTTAGAATCTTCTGCAGTGTTTATAAATGTTGGCACAAGATGTTTGTCACAAGCCAACTCTTTGGGAGACCATCCAAATATGAGTTTAAGTTCTCACCCTGTTAAAGGCATCCCTCCATTTTTCCTTGATTCCCACACCAGCTAACTTGCACCCTTCAGTTTTGTTTCTCCAGCCCTGGAAAGGGCTCAGGGTCTTTGCATCACTGTTAGATGTCTCATCCCTCTGTCTTGGTTTACAACCAAGAACATGCTGCATTTATTCTTCCCATTTCAAACCACCACAACGAAACTCTGATACCACTCGCTCGTACCAAACAGGTAATTTGAGGAAGGCAGCTTGTCTGGCCTTCTGAGAAAAATGTCACATACAAATGCCACAGTTTTGGCAAACACAGGCACTTCTTCAAAAGCACATAGAAGTTTTCCACTGGTCAAATGCCAGCATTCCTCCTCTTCTTGTTGCCATGCGCAACAGTGTGGTTGCGATTTTGAATATGCAAGGCACTGAGGAGCAGGCAGACGTCACTCTCCCCTTTAGCACTTCCAGAAGTACCATGATGGATTTGGGGAAGCCAGGAACACATTCAGTGGTGGTGGTTACGCATGGTTTCAGTATTGGGAGACACTCTGTTCCTCTGCCTTTATTTGCTCAATGGGAGAGGCTGCCAGAGTAGCTGAGTCAGCTCTATTTTGATGAGTCTAAGGATCTTCATCTGTTTTGCCACATTCCTGACCCCACATTGGCCTAATCATAGACTTCTCTTTTCTGAGAAAAGTCTGATAACAGCAAGGAGCAGAGGCTTTTCAATGGGGCTGCGCACCCTTTTACCTTGCCAAGTTCATGGGAATGGACTCATCCCTTTCATCCAAAAGCTCTGGGTTTATCATCAACAGCTGCACAATTGTTTACACAATAGCGTCACTCTTGAAACTGCTGCCTGGGAGGTTGCTGGGTACCATTGGCCTTCCTCATTTCCACACACCTCCAGAGTCAGCGCTGAGTGAGGCGACAAGTTCTGCTTAACGCTTCACATCCTCCTCTGAAGTTCACCGTTCACCACCTCACCTGTTAATTCTGCATCCCCTTTTTCCTTTCCAACACCCATTAGTGAATAATAACATTTGCATCACTGTTGCGTGATGAATCTATTATAGCTACACTGGTCTCATAGTCCAAAGCACTTTTTCAGTCTTTAATTGTCCACTGGACATGCCACATATGTTCATGTATTCAAAAGCCATACTTTATCATCAAGGTTTTTACAAAGAGAATCAATATCCATTGTACAATAGTCAAGGAAATATTTTGTCTGCTGGGTCACTGGGGTTCAGTTACCTGAAAATAGCACACATCATGACAGCAATCACACCTTGTCTCAGACAGGGCTGTCACTGGAAATGGCATCTTTTTCAGTCCTCCAGTAGCTATACACAGCAGAATAAAAGGCACATAATTCAGGACACTGTGGATATTCTCAGTCAGTCAAATAAATGATTCTAAGGTACCCACCCAAAACATTTAATTTGCTGGAGCTGCACCTTCCTCCTTATCAGCACATACTGTCCCAATAGCAGCCTCCAAGCTCGTACCACTGTGGGTATGGTAATGTAGCTTATCCTTCCTTGGTCAAGAAACATCTTAATTTTTTCAAGGCACCTCCCATCCTATCTAGGAAGTCTTCAGGAACTTTTTCATCGGACTCCCACAAAAGCCAACTGATTGATCAGTTCTCACCCGTATCATCAGATCACAATATGCAAAAGCTGTTTGTCTGTTTTTCATGAATGTAAATAAATAAATCATTCTTCCCACACAGTTTTAATGGCTAGCAGAGATCACTATTCCAAAACAGCATTTATTTTGCTCACAACTTCAGCTTCCCATTTTTAACATTACCCAAACTCTATTTTAATCACTACACCCTCATTCCACAATTTTCTTAAATCTGAGGTCTTGCCACAGAGTTGCTCTCCTGGTCTTATGCCTCCTAGAATATGGAAATTCACTTCCCTTTATGAGCTTTCCCCTGAACAGCTTTGACTCCTCAATATAAGCAATGTCTCCATAGAGTTATTGGCTTCCTGAAGACAGTTTTCCAAAAACCACTTTTACAACCTGTATATGATGCAAAAGTTCCTGAAAGCCTAACCATGTGTAACAGCAGTACTAACACAATACTTCAATGCCCCGTAAGGCATACCAGGCATCTACTTTTTGCTACAAGACAGGATTCTTATTGCATGGCAGACCTCAGGTCCTGTATTCTTCCTTATCCTAATGCTTTGGAAATGCAATCACTTCCTTTCAGGCTCTGTCTTCTGCGGCCATCCTGTTGTGTTGGATGCTGAAGAATTGAGCCACGTTGTCTTCTAGGAAACCAAATGTGTTCGGTGTTTCCAGGCTTGCTGGGTGTAAGAAGGAGTGATGCTCCCTCACCCCTGGAAGCACTGCCTGCAGGCTTGGTGGCAGGAGCCCTGGTTTTGGCAGGCCTGGTGATGGTGCTGTCAAGCTGTATCCGAAGCCTTCAAAAGGACTCTCCTCTCTTAATTAAGAAAAGAGTGTTGTTCTGGCTCAATATCAAACATCACCTTCTAGATTTCATGAAGAGCTGAACTCACACCAAAACACGATGAGATTTGCTTGTTGTTTTGTTGTTTACTTGGTTTTTTACCAGAAAGGACCTGCAAGAAATGAAGCCTGGCAAAACACTGATGAAAAGCCAGAATGTATGCTAGTTATTACCTACTATAATTGCAGTAATTATTAATTACCTGACATTCTGCCGTGCCAGAGAATTTCCTTTTCTGACAGTCTCTTCCCCTTTGAGCTTATTAATGACTCCTGTCAATGAACCTCTGCTGTTTTGTCCCTGCTATATAGGAGTTTCCCTTCATATCACGTAGTCTTGCAAAAATTTTTAATAAATCCTATAATTACTTTGGAGAAAGGCTTCAAACCATATAAAAAGCTTTCCAAAAACATGCTTCAGTTTATAAATTCACAGCGACCAGACTCACAGTTACAAAATCCCTGCTGATCCTAACCCAAGGGCTTCCTCCTTTCTCTGTTGCCAACACAGAGGGAAACCTCTATCTTATTTTATGTGCATGCGTCTCTGCACGCCATGGGCACCAAGCTCTAGACCCAGTGGGAAAACAAGGCAAGCAGAGCAAAGGGGTCTCTCAGTCCCAGTGTTGTGGTCCCCGCAGGGTCAGTACCCCTCATACAGGCAGGATCAGGGCTTCTGACACATCAACAGGCAAGAGGCTGCACCTCCCACCCTGGGTCCTCTACTCTCAGGCTGACAGATTTTGGGAGTTGGAAAGATAGAGAAATGCCTATGGACCTTTGCAAAAATGCCTTCACCTCAACCAGCTGTATCTGGAGCACAAACACACATATTTTACTTATACTCATGGCATTCACTTCTGAGATAGAGCCAATAATGAAGGCAATAAAGGCAGCTTTTTAAAATACGCCCATGCAGTACACACAAACAAACACACACTTTCCAAGCACCATTTAAAAAAAAAAAAATCCCTATCATGGGATGAAGACATGCTAGGACGTGACTTTTTTTTTCTATTTTCACCCACTCATACTCAAAAGCTTTGGCTTAACTAACAATAATAATAGCAATAATGAGCATTACTTCCTAACCACTAAGTTTGCTATGCTTACCTAAACAAAAACAGACATGTTTTAAAATAAGACTCTGCAACTATATTAAACAAATGCATGCTTAAAGTGAATTTTTGCATTAATGTGGCAAATGCCAGTGGGTAAAACATCCCATCCTTGGTAGATGTATCACCCTGCAACAGAAACAGGAGTTAATGCTTGAAAAAATCTGAAAAAAGAAAAAATAAATAAAAAATAAAACCAAACAGAAAAAGAAGGGTATGTACCTAGCAGTGGGGTCATGAAGGGAGCATGTATGTATTTTGCAGCCCATTGACTGTTCTGCCCAGGATACTGTCTGATGTAAATGCAAAGAGCAGCTTTAGTGCCAGCAGAGCTGTCTCAGGAGGAGCCATTCTCCATCCAGCCATGGCTTTCGTCAAGCTTCACCATCCGTAGTGGGCATGTTTTGAATATCCCAACTTTACCCAACACACAACTGATTGGAAGAAATTACTCCCTCAGACCTCCCCACACACAACTTCTCATCAATGAACTAAAGAGCTTATTTTAAGTGAGTGGGCTTTTCATTTGTAGTATTTTGATGGTAAAGAGCATCTGGAGGCCTTCTTACAGAGACACGCGATGGGTCTCCCCATGGCCCAGGCTAGCCCCATTCCCAGGGAATCAGGGCCTGGCCACAGACACCCACCTCAGTGTCTGAATTCCAGATCTGAAAATATTTCTTCTGTTGTTAAAATATGCTAAACTGGAGAAATACAGCCTGTATCACAATTTCTTCCCCTGTCAGTATAGTAATCACCACTTTAAAAAACCTTATGCAGAAGAGCATTTTTTTTTCCATGGCCCATTTTTATTGATTTTTAAGATTTGATTGGCATTGATGCTCTCCAGAACAGGTCAACTCAATTCTTTAAGTGAGTTGGCATTTTCTACTGTAGCACAAGAAAGAGCTCATTTTGCACAATGTGGATATTTACAGCCTCCCTGAAGTCAGAAAGGGGTCTTCAGTTCAGCCACGTCGAGACGGATAAATTAGTGCATCCCAGGTCAGGTTCAAGGAGTCCGGAGGCAGCACCATTATTCCTGGCCACGTGGCAGAGAGAAGCTTTTATCTAGTTTTTGTTTAAAATGTAAGAGGCTGCTCAGCTTTAACCAGGCTACTTAGTTTAGCTGCGTAGTTCCTTTATGCAAAGTCTAAAGACTTTGCATCGTATTAGACACTTTGTCAGACGCTTCAGTTCCTTTGCTTCGTAACAGCTCTCTTTTCTTCTGGGCACAATAGCATATCTCCCTCAAACTTGATTTATTTAATAGATACATAAAGGGCACCTCTCTCCCTTCAACCACCCTTTTTTCTTTAGGCTTACAAAACCTTGAGACAACAGCACAGCTTGTCAAAAGCAGCTGTCCCTAGCTGAGGTTTTATTTGCTGTCAAAGGGATGGGCTGCCCCCATGTCCCTCATGGGCACCAACCTTGCTGTAGCACATCAGAGCTCCTGCTGGCGAGACCATGGGGACACCATGACATCTCTGGTCCCTCCAGCTAAATCCTACAGGGACCACAATGCAGGTTCCCGTGGCCTCATTGGGATCTCATGCCAGCAGAGTGCTCACAGAAAAAGTCCAGGGAATTAAAGAGTAAACTCACTTGATGAATGTGTTTATCATGTTACTGACTCCCTTTTTAATTCCAGTAACGAAGCAGCAGCCAACTCTCTGCTGTGGGTGGAAGCGGGAGATTTGGACACCTTTTTCCTGGCTACACAGCAAAGCATTCTGTGCCGCAAGGAAGAAGCAGGCCCCATTTTTGGGGAAAAAAAAATTAATTCATTCCCTCTCTGGTGGGAATTTCATCATTCGTGAGGAATACTAAATTTAGCCAGTTCCCAAACATTACAGTTTGTTTCAGTTCTGTTTTCCCCGAATGCTAATAGCGGGGGGGGGGGGAAGAAAAACAAAAGTGGGAAGCTGCTCTCAGTTTCTCCTCTGGGGACTAAAACAAAAAAATACAAAAAAATACTACCAGGGCCCTGGGGAGAGGTGAAGGGCAGGGTGATGCACTCAGCAGAGCCCTGCACAGGGGGCTATGCCCCCCAAGCATACCCCATGTGCTGGCAGCCCCCATGACGCCAGGGCTGCCACAGCCAGCACAGAGAGGCGGCTCACAGGAACACAGCATCTGATTTCAGTTAGGTTTCTGAAACATATAAACTGTGATCTGGCATCTCACCGCAGGCTGTAAAAGTATCCTGGGGTAGAAGAGGGAGAGGGGGGGATGTGATGAAAAGGCAGCATCGTGTTTATTAAAATATATCTCCAATGCTCAGGCATGCTTCCAGTCACCCTGTTTGCTGTTGCTTTTCTTCATCTCCGTGCTGGGTTTTTGTGTCAGTGCACAAGTCGAAGGCACAGGCTGGGTCCCAGGAAGCGAGGGGTTCCCTTCCAGAAACCATGCCAGGGTCTGGGAGGCTCCTCACTGCCCAGCTTTGCCAATGGCCAGTGAAGGTAACCACAGCCAGCTCCCTCTCTGGCTCCAGCACAGCATGCCTCACACATGAGGCAAGGGCCATCATCTGTAACCTACTAAGGAAAAGCAGGATAAAGAAAACTTACATCTAAATATTATTATCCCAGTAAAATATTGCTTGAGATATGACACAGCAAGTTATCACTCTGCCGGTGCGCTCAACCATGCCAGAGAAGGCTGGTCCCTGGGGTGGAGATGTTGCCTCAATGCATTACCTGCAGCCCCAGGCAGCCCCACCAGCAGTGCAGCTGGGTGCAACCGGCCATGGGTATTTCATGTGGCCACAAGAAACTAGGGAAGAAAAAAGACTGCCAATCACTTTTTGCAGTGCTAATAGCAGCCAAGCCAATGTCTTCAGAGCAGCAGGTGGGTTGCAAGGTGGTGCACGCATGTGGCTCTGGGCAGGAGCTCAGGGAGATCCCACACCGGGCTGGGCACTGCCTTCGGGCTCAGGGGGCTCCACTGTACGGCAGGGTGCCCAGCCCCATGGGAGATGTGCCCAGTGGACACAGTGCAGGTCTTCAGGGTATAGGACTCACAGAAGCATTGGGTTAGGAAAATGCCTAAACCTGGAGCTTTTTAAAAAAGCCTATATCCATCACAAGACAAGAAGGCGTTGCTGTGAAACTTCTCCTGCAGCCAAGCCTCCCTCCCCTAAAAGGAAGAGGAGCGGGGCCCCACGCCTATCAGTCCTTCCCAGATTAAAGGATTCGCTTAGGACAGTGCAGATCACTTCTCCTGTTGCAAAGGAGGCAGTCCTTCGTGCTGCAATGCCAAAACCTTCCCAGGCCCTGCAGATGTTGCCAGCACCTCTGGGGACACTTTCAGCCACCCATCACGAGCTGCCAGCCCAGACGCTGCCTTCATGGCCATGGGACGTGCAAACCGCTCCCTGCGCCTGCATCCAAAATTTAGTTCTGCACATTCCTCCCAACCTACCCTGGCCCCTGGAGGCTCAGCTGCACCATGCTGTGCTATGCCATGCTGCACTCACCATGGTTTGTCTCTTCCAGGTGCCTCTCCCGGCACACAACTGCACCGAGCAGCTCGGGTTTGACTCAGCTAATCGCGTACTTCCCTCTCAATTAAAACAGGGGTGGAGGACAGAGCTGGGCTCCAAATTTTAACATAATGGCCTAGCAGCTAGCCCACCACTCTCCAGATGGTGGGAAACTTCTGCCTGAGGCTGTGCCTTTCAGCTATAACCATTTTTCCTCAGAGACAAGTGCTGGCTGAGGAGCGGCACACCACTGTTGTTCTTCAGTTTTGCGCAAGTGTTTTTTAAAGGCAGCAGCTTTCGCTTCTCAGTCTCTCAAACATCATGAAGGATGATGCTTTCCCCCCTCACTTTACACCCACAGGGTGGTTTATAGCCCAATAATTCAAGTCCTACAGGAAGGGGTTGGCCTGAAGATCCTCTCAGGCAAAGAGCAGACCCAAATCCCTGCCTTTCACTCTCCAAGCAAGTCTCCAGGCAAGGAGCTGCTGGATAAGAATGATCATAACCAGCCAATTTAATGTAAGACAAACCTCCTTCTGCAAACACTCAGTTCCCTTCCTGGCNCCACCAAACTGAAAACATCTCTGGGAAATTGCTAGTAAATTCTAGAGAGCCTCTAGACCCACAAGTATGGTAGCAGCCTTCAATGAATCACACTGTACAGGTAGGATTTAGGTATCTTTGTGGCTCTGGGTGTCATCATCTAGAAGTTACAGACTCGAAGCGCAGAAGGGTGAGAGCTGCATTAGCACGATGCTGTGTTTGAGCTCATAAGCCTTTCTGAGCAGTAATATCTGCCTCAGCATGGTACCACACTAAGGCAGTACAAAGCCATCTTGCAGCCAGCCATCCTGGGGAGCAGTGCCTGTCCTGGCTCCCGGGCTGCCCACCCCTCCACCAGTGGCACAGCAGCCACCCCGTGCATTCTCTGCTGTGGCTCTGCAGCTCTATGCAATGCTCAGGAGCTCTCCCCATCCTCCAGTCCTCTTCACACTGCACAGAAATGTGATTCATAGCCTACTGCAAGGGAACAGACCAGAGTATATGGGAAGACACAGCAATTGGTGTTTTCTCCTTTTTTCAGATCATTCCCCAAGATGTGGCTCAGTCCAGTGTTTGTCACATGGCTATGCCACAATCAACATAGACCAGGCAGAGGCAGAAGTGAAACCGTGCTTTCATCTGGGGAAGCAGAGCTTTACCACAATCCCAGCTACTCTGTGCAGCTACAACTCACAGCAGAGTCGCTCCCTTCCCTGTCCAAACAGAGACGATTTCATTGCATGACAGCACAAGCCACAAACACAAAACTCTCACTACAATAGCTCACACTTTCTCACGTACTGTGCCTGCATGGCCCTATCTCCCCTGCCATTGCCAGAGGCAACCAGACTAGGACAGGGGGCTCTATGGCAGTGAAAACAAGCCAAAACATCAAGGAGCAGATGAATGGCTGCTGCCTACCACTGCTCAGGTTCCCATTTTCATTGGCTTGGCATGGTCTTTAATGTCATATAAAGCTGAGTTAACTGAGACATGAGGCTGCTGATACTATTCTGGCTGCTGTTGCAAGGGTACAAGCCAAGAAAGCAATCTTCCTGGGGAAGAGCAGCAGGGCTGTCATGCTAGGAAACAAGCTGATGCTTCTGAACCATAAAACCGCTTGGTTCCTATTTCGCTTCTCTAGAAGGTCAATGAGCTAAAATGGTTGGCAGTGAAATCAACTGCTTGACTGCCGAAATCAGTGTGACCCAGCCACTGGGCAACAACACTTAAGTGTGCTGTATCGGATACCCTAGATATCTGCAGTTTGTAAACATCAAGCTTTTTTGCTTCAGCCATGAGTGTTTGCTGAACGGCTCACCCAGCTGACGCACATTTGGACCCCCCCTCTGACTGCCAGTTCAAATGCAGGTCTCACCCTCAGCCTTGGTCTCTCCACATCGCTCATCCTCATCACCCTGCATCTGACAGATACAAATAGGGTCAGCTGCTCCCGGACTACTACAGCCAAGGGTGAGGGCAGCAAAGCTTTGTCGTGTGGCTGTTTAAAAAAATCTGCTGCACACATCTGCGTAAAAGCTCCTTGATAAGCGGAGCCATACTGACACAAGCAAGCTGGAGCAGCTGCTGCAGCAACCGGCTGCACTGGGAGAGTTACGTTGTTCTGACTATACTGACACAGAGCAACAAACTCCTCCATGCACCAAGGGCTTATCTTGAAAAGGTGCTTATAGGGATTAAGACTTAATTCTTGTTGTTAAAGACAGGCAAGCTCTGCCCTTGACTTCAGGGGCTCGAGAGGTCGCACCAGGCCCAGGACAAGCTGGGAGGGTTTGGAGTGTGACCCTTGAAGCAAAATCAATAGTGCTTACCTGGCTAGTGCTAGTGCGTAAATTGGTGGCTTGTAAAACACAGGGACAGGTCTTCTAAAATTAAAATACATTATAACAAGAGACATACTCTTCATCTTCCAGAATGCCTTAAAAAATTATGAAATGTTTATGTGTTTTAAAAGATGCACAGAATTTGTAGATTTGTGAGTACTGGTTAAAAGTGCACTAAGAATCACATATAAATATGTCAAATACATTGACAGAAATCTGATTGAGTCAAACATATCTAGAGGATGCAAAGATTTCCATTCCTGCTGCTGCTGCTAGGTTTGTAATTGGGAATTGTTTTGGTTTTAGTAGCTGATAACCTTCCAGAGGAGCTGACTCAGGAAGGTAGCTTTACTACATACTTTCTAGGGAGGACTTGAACAAGGAGCTGACTAAAAAGGCAATCAGAAAATATAGTCAGTGACAGACACAGATGAATCGCCTGGCAGTCTTTTTTACTCTGACAAATGGAAATCAGATCTGTCAGCAGCTATTTTTAATAGGTACAGGGACATGAAGGACTCATTACAAAGTTTTTATATGCTTTCACCTACCAATAATTAATATTCCCTGCATCAAATTCTGGGGCGAGGTAAACTTCTGCAGTTTGTAGAGACAAGCATCATATGTAGACAACTCCTACAAGTAGGAGTTGGCTGTTTCACCAAAGCCAGAGGTTCCAATTAATGTGTTTTGTGTAAAACTAGGAAGCAGCTGGTTTGGGTTTCATAAAGGTTACCACAACAAAGCTGCAATGGAAGGGGCAAGCAGAGACACACATTCGGTCTGAGCACTCTTTATCCAGATCACAGCACACACTGTTCCCAGGACAGGCCTGTCCAGAAGCCAGCCTTGGCAGCTGCTGTGTCAAGTGTCAAAGAAAGGAGACTGTGCACACAATGTATCCTAATCAGAGGCTGAAATAAGGCACATCATATAGAAGAACTCATATGTGTTGCTGTTAATACACACCTGTACCTGAAGTACAAAGATCAATTTGCAAAATTGCCAACTAGACTTATATTAGTCTTTTCTGCTCCTTCTCTTTAATAAGGGGTTTGCATGCCCCTGGAGACGGGCAGTTGTGACTGCAAAGGAGAGAGAGCCCTCAGCCAGGTGGTGGGTCATCAGCCTTCAGGAGTCTTCCTCAGTGTGATGGCCAAGAAATTGTCCAGAATCTAGATGCTTGGGCCAAATTCTCCCTTTCTCCCTTTTCAGCTAGTCAGTAGTGTCAGTGGAGTGGAATTCCCTTTCCACAGCAACTGGGAATTTCTTTACAGCAGCACAAGTGACCAGTTTGCAGAGTTGTGCATCAGTGCCTTCTGCACCACCCTCCCTTCAAGCTTTGGGTGCAATGAGCTGGGTAGGACCCAAAGGGATGCATGATGTGACACCACAGCAGTTTTTAACTGGTCTCCACATTGTCCAAACACTGCAGGTAAGGACAGTGTGCAGGATGCTGTGTTATACTGAGTTACAACTAGCTCTCCAAATATCTGCCACCAAACAGACTTTGCCTACAGAAGAGAACTTGACCCACTGTGTGGATAAAAATGTGCATGGACTTGCAGAAGATGAGATTAGATTACAACCTTAACTAACACAAATATTAGTCAAGGAATCTTTAAGAGATAAAAAAGCCCATGAAGTTGCTACATCTAATTATGCGTGTTGTCAGAAGTGGGGTACATCCAGAACAGACTTGGGTGCAAATACCACTAAAAAAACAGTAGCACAAACACTACTGGTTCGTCATCACTGCAACTTGAGCAACTGCTATTTTTTTCTGCTTAACTTTAAAAAGTGTCCCTCTCATTGCCTAGAATTTCACGTGGTTTTCTTCGATTACAGATGGAGGAATTGCCCTCATGGTATTAGCTCATAGACAGTATCTTTTGTCTAGAGACCTCACCAGAAGGGGTTATTTTACACTAATCCCACAGTGGAACCTTTGAATTGTTCTGTGGGGAAACGAAAATTTGTATGTGTACTCTGTGGAGTGGAGAACAGACATGCAACCTCAAGTGACTGAATTCTTGATAACTTAGGAAATTGCAAGGTAAGACTGAATCCTCAGTTATATGAAGAGGTGCCTGAGCCTCCCCAGTCTGTTTTAGGGAAGAGCCAAGGAGCACACTGTTGACTCTCCCACTTATTCAGCTTAAAACAGATAAAAAAGTATTTAATCGGCCTGGGGCATGGCTCTCTGTTCTCAGGAGGGCTCCAGGCTCATTCCCAGCCCTGCGCAGGGGTGTCGCTATGGCAGGGCCCTTCCTGGAAAAGCACAGCTGAAGTTCAAAGTGTCACCAAAAAAATTCCTGAATGCACTGATTGTTAGCACTCAGGAACTGATTCAAATCAACCCAGAAGAAAAAAAAATAAAAGGAAAAAAAAAAGATGCAATTCTGTCTAAACAAAAGAGATCATGTCTGAGGATCTGGCCAGGTAGACGTCTGTGAGCAGTCGAAGCAAGTGGCAGGGAACGATGCCCTGGAGAGGGCTGTGGGGAAGATCCAAATTTTGCCTGCACTTCCCTGGGTTGCCAGCAGGCAGGCTCACTCCATGGGATGACAGTATTAAGGATACCGACAGCCTGTACTAAAGCATTAGCATGGTAATGGCTTTTGAAAACAGCATTTAGGCAAAATAATTTTTTTCTCCCTTTTTGACAGAAAATGGGATACTGGCATTACAGCTGCTTTCATAGCTGCTTTGCTTCCCCACAGCAGCAGTTCATGCTTAGAAAAATCCAAAAAATAAACATTCAGTAGTTTTAACCACAGAAAAAATTGTCAGTTGACAGAAAAAGGACAAAAAAATTCCAAGATTTTCCTCAATATGGTCTTCCTCCCCCTCCTCCCCACCACTTCTCCCAACAACAACGGAAATTACTGGCTCCAATTTGAACAGCTTATGAAAATCACACAGGCTGTGGCAAAAAAACACATCCTGAGGTTTCCATCGCTGCCTGTGCAAGGCCAGCATGGCTGAATCAGCTTTCCAGGCGACGGGGTTGCAGCCAGGCCTTGCACACAGCCTTGGAGGAAGCACAGCCCCAGCCTGACTCGCATTGCTGCTTCCCCAGGGCAGGTTGGTGGCAATCTGCACGAGGAGCTCCCAGCGTCCTCCAGCATACCCAGAAGTCCCTCCAAGGGCCCTTTCAGGCACAGGAGTCAGATCGCAATTTAATTCAGTTGTATGTTGGGAGAATTAATTCCAGAGCTGGTCCCTGAGCTGCTGTGATGCTACAGGTGCTTTTTCTGGCTGGGGAGTCAGATTTTCCATGCAGCTCCACGTTGGTCCTCTCATCTCACCTGCAGCATAAACGGAAAACAGGAGTTTTTCAGAACAGAGGAATGGAACTTGACAAAAAAAATCCTTACTGCCCAAGAAAATGCAGACCTACCAGCCTCCAGAATAAAATAATATTAATAACTTCCTTAAATATTCTTCATTCACAATCTGCTTTGGTTCTCTAACTTAGAACTAGCAAAATGAGACAAGTACTGATTAATATAAGGCTCTGGCTTGCATTTTCCTGTGCATTTTCCTATGCAACAACTCTGCAGGAAAGCAGTTTCAGCTTTTGAAGACATTTTCATATCACACAGCACTGATGCCCATTAATTGAGGTGCTTTCCCCTCACTCAACAAAAATCAGCGAGATAATACCTAAGACATTGGTCCCACATTAAAAAAGCAACTACATGCCTCTGTTTTCACCTTCATGTGCAAACACACCTGTGCCAGCATCCCCTCTCTGGGAAGCCCCTGTGTCTGCTCCACCAGTGGTGTCTATTCCTCCGCATCTCCAAAGGCCTCTCAAAGTGCACATGGCTGGCAGAGCACCCAAGCACTGATAGGACTGAGGAAGAGCCAAGGACAAGGTGAAAGGATAAACCAGGCACTACTTGTTCCTGCTACAGTCCAGCTGCTTCACAGACTGGCTTTTTAATCTCTGGTTTCAACAAAGAGAGACTGAGCAAAGGATCTTTTGCTCTCAAGAGCAAGACACTAAGCTTTGGATCAGCTGTTACAGGAGGATTTGGACCAGGGAAACCCAGCCTTGTCTAAGCTGGAGAAGAGGGAGGACTACAACGAACTGCAATCACATCACCTGGCACAGCAGGATATATTGCACCAGCTGGCCCTCATGGGAGAGGAAATGCCCCACTAAATCTGCACTTTTTAATTATATCCTTCCACACAAGCCATGCCACAGTGCAGGGGAAATGCAGGAGTCCCATCCTCCAAAAATCCCTACCTCAGGCTGGGACACAAACTGCTTGAGCAGCGAGAGGCAATGCAGCTCATGGTTTCGCATAGACATTCCCTGGGAAGCATTTTTGCAGGGTCTCTTATTACGAAACAAGTTGGCAGTAACCATGTGTGCCTTCCCTGAATCTACCCGGTCAGTTGGCCCCGCTCCTTCTTGCACAAGATGCTGTATGTCAGATGCAGCCATTGCCTTGCAGATGGGTTGGGAGCATGAATTACATTTGCAGGGCAATGGCAAAAGGGCAGTTACAGGAAAAGCAAACTGGCACAAGCAGAAACAGACTAATGAGAGGAAGAGCTTCCCCAGGGTCACAGACACATATTGCAATGGTTTGGGACACGTAATTTCCCTGCAATATAATAGTTAATTTTATCACATTAACATTCCTGTGTTGTAGTAAAACGTGCTATTGTAGCATGTTTTGACATCAGCTCTAGGTTTTGGCCAAGCGCCGGTTTTCACTGTTAGTACCATGGTGTGGCTGCTTGCAGTAACTACATTTCATCTATTCCTTGCTCAGAAAGAGAAATTCAAATGCTTTTGTTTCAAAACAAAAAGCTTCCGACATGCAGGCTGCAGCCTGGGACCCAGGAAATCTACATTCCTGCTGGTATGAGGAAGCTGGACTTTTTCCCTCCCCACCCCTACTGTGTATGAGGTTAAAAGTTTCAGCTGTCAGAGATGCTGGTGGCAGGAGGAAGGAGGGAACCCAGGGTGGTGCCAGACCTGGGAAGTCTTTCTGATGAATTACACAGCTGTTGCATTGATGCTGATTTTTCTTTTGTTGTTTTTCCTGCTAGTTAAAACATTTCTTAAGAAAGTAATTTGTGTAAAAACAAAAGAAATCAGAGTGGTCATTGAAATCACCAAGGCAGTCCTGCAGATGACTCTGCTTATACAGTCATCCAGCTTCACAGGACAGACCCAAGGGTCTTGGGGAGGTTTTGGATGCTCCTGTAGAAGAGCAGCAGCAGCAAGAATGGCTCATCTCTTAAGCACATGGTGGATGAGGGATCAGCTGGGGTAGGGAGTGGAGGCATATCTTCCCCTTCACTCTCCTTGGCTTTAGGGCCATCTCTGTTCCTTGTTGACTCTCATTACAAGCTCATTTCTTTAGCTCAAACTGTGCAATGCAGAGAGCTGCCAGCCCCAGCCTGGCCAACTGTTCCAACAAAGGCTATGGCTGGAAATGCCTTCCTGCAACTTTGCAAGGCTTTGCTCTCCTTCAGATATTCCTTGTAAGGCACCACTCAGAAATCCAGTAAGAATGGTGAAAGGATGACCAGGCTCTGCTTTACCAGGACATTCCTGCTGCACTCCCCCTTGCACCCAGCCCCTAAGCCTGGCAAACCCTGGGGAGCTCAGCCCACAGCCAATGCTGGAGGAAGGAAGCCCTGGCCCACCACAAGGAAGGGGTGACCAAGACACATGAGCAAGCTCCCCCCTGCCCACCCATGGCTCATCTGCAATCAGAAATTTGCCAACACTCTGTCCACGGAGTGGACTGGGACGGAAGTAGAAGAGCTCACTCCCAAAATCTGGACAGCTTCCAAGTTGATGAGAGGACAAATGTCACTGACCTTTACAGTGTTCCAAGAACTAAAATCCCTCGGCTCCCTTCCCCTCACTGGAGAGATGGCTCAAAACCTGCTCTCTTCCCAATCTCTCCCCAAGGGAAAAAAAGCATCAATCTCTATGCAAGTGTATTTGTTCTTCATATTCCTTATTATATATTTTACAAACCAATGCCAACTTTCAGTCATTGAATCCAGACACTCATGTTAACAATGGATGATTACATTTTCTATTCAAATGTTTTCCCACAAGCATTAACTCAAAGTACTCTTTTTACAAGTAAGAGTTGTAACGTATAGTGAGATGAAATATTTAACTGGTGCAGATGAAACTGCTTTGCTGGAACCAACAGAGCCACACCAGTTTACGCCATCAGAGGCCTCGGTCCACAGCTGTTTCCCCACCCCTGGGCAGCCAGGATGCTGCGCTTGGGCCAATAGAATTTATGACCATTTTAAGTAGAAGCAACTTCATCATGCGCGTCGGTAAACTGCTGTGCTATTGGACTGCGGGCAGCTGAGTACTTTTCCACTCTTTTTAGCTATTGCTATCAGAAATCATGGGTTAGTCGATAACCACATTCCTCCGAGATGAGTTTGCCAGAGCACTGAAGGAGATCTGTTCACACTGGGAGGCATTGTTTCCCAGGCTATTCCAAACAATACAGAAAACACTGTGTTCTCATTTGAGTACTATGAAGAAAGAGCTCAGTGGATGGGTTTTTAAAGAGCTAGCATATGCAATTCTATAAGCTATTTTCTTTAAATAAAGAAGAACCCTCTGTGTCATGTAGAACTAAATCATGATTCACTCATGGACTGCACCCAGCATCAGAAATATGGATGAGCTTTGGCTGGGCTTTCTAAGCAAGAAAAATAAATATTTCATTCCCAGTGGAAGAAAGGGAAAAAAAAAAAAAAAGAAGAAAAAAAAAGCTGAGATTACACTAGTATTTGAGGCCACTTCATTCTCTTTAGGAAAACATAACTACAAATTCATTGAAGTTAAGCAGGATCAAGATATCTGGGACAAGATCTTGCACTGAGTTAACTCTTGCCTCAGAGACCTTGCCCCTGCATTAGCACAGAGCAAGGAGATGTCAATCCATTCATACTGCACTAGATCAGTTTTGCCAACCAGGTCAGAGGTAGTATTTCAGGCACTAACTTGGTATTGAGGCTTTAAATAGCAGCAGAGCATATATGCCCCTACATAGCGCTTGCTGTGAGGAGCAACACAAATACACATTGGTTTTGAGGTGGCTCTGCAAACCAGCCATGTCCTGGTGGAAAGCAAAGTGGGCAGGCTCACCTGTTTGTCATTGCAGACAGTAAGATGTGGGTAGACTCCTTGTTGCCCAAATTAGACATGAATGGTCTACATTTATGTGCTTTTTGCTCTCAATTATACCATTGCTCTGACAAGGGACCTCAGTCTTCAGATCTCTCTCCTACAATTCAGGGTCACTCAGAGCACATACTTGGCTTTGCATTGCTTGTTCTCACCTCCCCACATACCTACTGAATATAAAAGATTTCTTTTAGCTTTAAAGGCAGCTGGATCAGGCCAGAAAACAAAGAGCAGTAATTTTCCCAGTAAGAGTTCAGCACAGTCCAACAACAAAACAAGTTTTTAACGAGGCACAGCAGAAAGAAAGTGCAAAACAAAGATAATAATTTTCCCCAGTGGAAGCTTGAACTATTTTACCTACATGACTTAAATCCTTCAGAAACAGGAGGATTTAAAAACACACCTACATTTCTGTCATCTCATTGCCTTCCCTTACCCTCTTTTACATGCAAGCAGTCCCAGAAAAGTCCATAGGAGGTGAACAGATAGATTTTCTTCACTGGACAGCGATGGGCTTCACTGCCTGGCATAACTTGTAATTGTTCTCGTAATTCCTGCAGGTATCTGTGCCCGAAAGAGCAATTCCAAACTGAGATTTTTGCATCACAGTCACTGCCAAAGAAAGTCTCCAGGCTGGATCATGGCCAAACTTAATGCTGCAGCTTTAAAGGAGCAATTTCAGTTCAGGGGGTTTTGTCTTATTTTGTTTAGTTTTTAAGTGTAGCATATTTTGCATTGCACAACTATATGAACCCTCATTCATGCCACACTAAGAGGATGAACAAGAGGAAAGCAGTGGAAAAGAAAAAAAATCTACCAGTAAAATAGCAGATCTGTTTTAACAAAGATAAAAGTCCCTTGAACTTTCCTCCTTCTATGTTTTTTGCAACAGAACCAGGTCTGAGAACAGACTGTAGTGTTAATATCAACCAGCATGATAGCTGCTGGGGCCCAAAGCAGGAGCAGACACAAGCAGGAACAAATATTGACTTGCAGTTACAGAACCTTCATTTTCTTTCCAGACTCTCAGTGCTGCTCCAGAGCTCAGGTAGGCAAAATGGTCCCATGCTGTGTCATTCACAAACAACAAGAGAAGCAGCAAGGGAAAGTGTATGTATTAAGATAGAAAACCTGAGGTATAGCCATTATCCAGAGTAAGGAGCATCAGAAGTCTTCAAACAGAGGTTAGTGCTCTGAACCCACCAAAGACTTCAGTGGGCCTTGGTTGGGCCCTGTGCCAGGAATAAGCAGAAATACTCAATAAATGCTTACAACATGCCAGTCTAGGTTTTATGTAAAATGTTGTGAGTATGCTTTAAGAAAAACACAGAAGAGCAGAAGAACGAGAAATATTCTGCCTAAAAAAAAGGATTTACATTTTTCTGTGAGGCTCATTCAAAGTGGAAAAACTAGAAACATGTTGGAAAAAGTTCAGAGAGATACTAAATTGATCAAAGACCTTGGCTAGAATAAGAAACTAAAGGAACTGAGTTGTTACCACTTGGTGAAGAAATCACTGCTGGGGAGGAGACAGAAGAGGCAACAAAAAACCAGACCATTCTTGCATTGTGAGCCTGAAAAGGACCCAGTGCATCAGTTACAATCCATTCACAGTACACTCCTAGGCAAAA
The DNA here is from genome assembly GCA_013400615.1 of Syrrhaptes paradoxus. Classification (NCBI taxonomy): domain Eukaryota; kingdom Metazoa; phylum Chordata; class Aves; order Pterocliformes; family Pteroclidae; genus Syrrhaptes; species Syrrhaptes paradoxus. The sequence goes on from VZTO01013439.1 coordinate 20,201, forward strand.
ATTTTACTCCAGGTGAAATACAGCAGTTAACCACCTCTCCTCAAAGCCAATGCGCCACAGAGTCCCTGACCCCTGTTACGCAGGATGGGTTTTGGGAGTTGAGCTCTCACAAATCCAGCCACGACACCAGGAGGTGTTTCCCTCTAGCCTTCTGTTTCACTCCGCTGCCACAGGCTGTTGCCCAGGAGCAGAGCAGACCATGCACTGCAGCCACACCAGCCAAAACATGGCATCCTGACCCCAGCTGCATAGGAGCTGATGTGTGCCTGAGGGAGAAGCATACTTTAACCCATTTTAGCTGCTCGTCAAGCAAACATGAGTCAGGTCCCTAACATACCAACAGATATTAAATGGCAGCTAGAAACCTTGACTTGTGCCTCTCATCAGAGTTGAGCCGAGTAGAGTTGAGCAGTTGCCAAAAGTGAAAGTCCCTGTCCTACCTCTTACACTGGCTCATTTACTCATCTAGCCTCCAAGCACAAGAGAGCTAAACCCTAAGAAAATGGGAATTACTTGGGTGTTGTTGTTGTGGGTCTGCTAGTTTTCTGAGCATTCAGCTCCCTGATGATGTCCAAATGAGCAAGAGAAACAGTGGGAGCACCCAGCCAGGAGAAAAGTCACCCTCTCAATACAGTTTCATGATCAGTTGACTGGCACTTGGCTACCTAACCCAGCAAAATAAGGGTTACCAATATAGTTAGCCACATAAGCACTAACGCCAGTACAGGGGAGACTGAGAAAATTGCAGGTGGGAGCAGGGAACAGAACCACAACCTTTGGGGAAAAATAGCACTTACACTAGACCATGAGGTTGCAGCCACATAGTGATCCCTAAGGTGACCTTGGTCAGTAGCTTGGAAGGTGAGTAAATCCAGGCATCTCCAGAAAGGGTGAAAATAAAACAAAAAACATGTTTACTCCTACTTACACTGGGGAACTATTCCCTACAGTACTTCCCTTAGGAACCCAGGAGCGACCAGCACTGCCGACAGTGCAGCTCTTCACATGTCAGCAGCCACTGAAATGGCAGGGTTGAACCAAGGCAAGGAAGCACTGGCTGAGCTGGGAGCCCCATGCCCAAACTCAAGGTCACAGCCATGCCCGTTGTCTGCACAGGGGCCAGGGGAGCACAAACCCAACAAGCACTCACATGGTGTTGCGGGTGGCACACAAGCTTTGCAGCACACAAGAGCAGGATGAAATCAGTGCAGCTCATTTTCACACAATGTCGTGATAGCCTTGGTAAAGCAACACAACAGCAGATAAAAAGCTTAGAAGTCTTTCATATTGAAGGTCATAGGAAAAGCTAAACTGAATCAACATCTTTAGGTGATAAGGGACCCTGTTCAGAGGATCAAAGTCTCTTCATTTCCTCTTTGCACCACTGACAGATTCAGCTGGTACTTTGCAGTTGTACAGGTGGCTTGACAACAATGAAGTGTTCATCTCCAGCTGACATACAGTTTGAATAGAAAAATATACTGGCAATCACTGCACAATCTAGACTTATTTATAATGCAAAGATCCTGTTTTCCTTTTTAATCTATAATAAAACTGTAGCTGAGACTAAGGAAGTCTAACAACTAATGAATCTAAACCACAGAGGAGGGAAAAAGACTTTAAACAGAATTCATATTTTGAAGTCCGAATGATATGATATCTCTAAAACACAAACAACTGTTTGTTGTTTTGGTTGTTTTTGGTTTTTTTAATTCTGCTTTGATTTATGTCCAGCCAAACCTATTAGGCTCAAGTTTTGGTCCTGGAGAGCTTACAGGAGTCTGAACCAAGAAGCTAGAGAACCTCACCAAGAGAGAAGCAGCTGAATTGCCCAGGCAGGTCTTGACAGTACTAGCCAAAGAGAGGGAGGGGGCAGGGCATCCTTTATTAGCAACCTTGAAGGATGCTAACCTTGTTAATCATCAGCATTGCACTGACTGAACCACAAATGCACATTCCCTGCCCACCCACGCGAGCTCTCAGAACTCGCACGCAGCTGGATTGCCATAAAACGCAGGATGGTCAGGCACAATGGCAAGAGAGAAACCTTCCACCTAAGCACTGCCACCCCCCGAAAGATGTGGCTCCCTCTCTAAATTTAAAAAGTAGTCTTTAATTTCTCATAACTTATCAGGAAAAAGATCCCTTAGGGGAAAGTTAGGTGTTAATCTTAGCTAGAAAACTTCCCCTTAATCTTGTCTGATGCACACAGGACCAGGGTGGTGACTGGCAGCTGCAGGGAATTTCTGCCTGGGAAGAAGGGAAAAGGTTGTTTTCGTGGAGTAAATCCCACATCCCAGACTGATCTTGTCAGTAACCTGAGTGGCTCTAGAGAACTAGCTAGACTTTAGAAACAATTTTTTTTAAGGGTAAATGTTTGTCTGTTATTAAAAAAGAAGAGTTAAATATTTTCAACCACCTGTAATGGTTTGGTAACTCTCCAGGAACTTCCCCCTCATTCCTAGATTGAAAATAAAAAACAGACCCAAAAGATAGCTGTTGCTGCAGTAGAGTATGTTGAGCACTTACTTTCCTAGTCCACGCTAACCCCAGCCCAGGAGGGCATTTTCCAGTGCTCCCCTGTATATGAAGTCAAGAAAGTCTAATGCATAGAGAAAAGGAAGGCACTCTGGATACCACAAACTATGGCACTATTTGCTGTTTGAATGGTAGAAAGTACCTCTAGAGAGAGACTGGCACAAGGAAAAAGTATGTTTCTTACAGATTAGAATGCAAATTATTTTTTTCTATTAAATTAGAGTCCTCTCACTCATCAGCTTTCAATTTGACACAAAGCACACTTTAGTTTTCAATTTACCCCTGCAGCTTGCATCACCATACCTCTGGTTACTCATAATGAATCAGCTCTTGCATGCCAATAGGTTTAGGGTGATTTTTTTCTTTTAATGATAGTTTGATTTGCTGCATCATATGGAGCTAGAACTGCCAAGACAGCCCTGGTACCTCCAGAGAAATCCCTGATGGAAAGGACCTTACCAAGACCCTCCTTTGGTCCTTTCTGCTTTTCATCTAAATACAGCACAGGAACACAGACCGGGCCTTGGCAACTATCCGTTTGTTATTAACAAATTAACAGCTTCATAATTCCCCCTTTTCTTTTGTTCTGTGTGCACAGACGCGCACATACACATGCGCACTTGGGGACTTGGTCTGTTTTCATCTTGACAAATCCTTCCTCCTGCTCGCCCCAGTTTTCAACAGCACGATGGGGGGCCAGCCAGGAAAGCTTTGCGAGGCCTATCAAACAGATTTGTTTAACTTGTTTCCAGTTCAGTCCAGATCTTTGTAAGGAAATACACAACAGCCATGGAAAACATCTTTCTTCCGCAAGATCTCTAGGCCACTATTGTCAAGTGAAAATGTGCTCAAAATGTGGGGATTTACAAGCATGTGTGCACCAGCCTGGTGCCTTCTGGAAAGATCTCCGTGTTAGGGCTGGCTCACTCCCCAACCCACCAAAGTTGCAGCTGCTTCCTCCCCTCACAGAAGCGACACCAAGCACTCCGGTATGGCAGTAAGACTGGGCCATGCTCATCCTGGCCACCCAGCACTACGCTGCTTGGGGACACTGGCCCGGCTTTTCCTGCTGCTTCCCGGGCTGGCACTGCTTCAGAGGCCGCCTGCGGCCATTGTGCTGCGCAGATGGGGCCCCGGCGAGACTCCCCCTGCAAGGCCATCTGAGGAAAGGGATTGTTTTATTTATGAGATGGGAAGAAAAAATAAAGCTCCTGTGTTATTTTTTATTCGGGATAAGGAGGAGGAAGAGAGTTCTCTTATTTTTGGTAGCTAAATCGTGTTCACCACGCATTGCTTTCAAAGGGAGAAAAGGAAGCACGGAGGCCGAGCGCCATTTGTGCCTGAGCACTTCAGGCAGGGAGGGTCCTTCTCCAGAGGTAGGCAACCCTCATCTGAACCAGGCCAGCAAAACACGGCCGCCAGAGCAGGGGGTGCCATGTCCTGCAGCTTGCCATTAACCCCAAGACCACTGGGCAAAGGTGGCACAGTGGCAGGGGAGGCCCCGCGTCCTCCATCTTGTGAATCTACCCTTTCTCTCTGTGGCATCTCATGCAATTCAATTAGGTGCTCTGTTTCAGGGTGAAAATGAAATGTTTGCTTGACCCAAAATGAACTTCAAGGTTTTAAATTCACCATTAAGCCCTGACAAAAAAAAATGGGGTTTTGAGTTAATGCCTCCAATTTATTTTCACATTTATGTGTTGACAGCCAAACAAAAAAAAATAAGCATTCACACAATGAAGTTCTGTCTTCCACTTGTTTTTCACATGAATGAGATTACATATTTCTAGTTACTGGTCCAGGGGAACTTTCCCAGATTTTATTTTAAAATGAAATAGAAATGCTTGGGAGAAGAGTTAAGATTATATTAAGCATGGCTAAGTTTTACTTAGCAACTCTGTCCCTCAAAGAAGGATTAACACTATTTATTTTATTTATCTGCCTCATTTAGCTGGACAGGTGCCATATTCCATCACAGTCCAGAAGCAATATATTTCATCCTATAATAATAATTCCCAGTTAATTATTACAATCAAATGTTTTGGTTAAAGCCAAGCATACACCAAAAATCATGATGTAGAGCTCATTTCCTTAAGAATCAATGTCATTTTATTCTGAATTTCCGTAAGAGAAAATACTATTTTAAAATGCAAACTTGTAGATACAATGGAAAATGAATTCCATTCAGATGATGCAATTAACCCCCAGTATAAATAATCTGTGGTGTATATTGTAATATGATAATGTGAAAGTCCAAAAGAACTCGTTCCCAGACCACATCAGAAAATCTACTGAGTCAACAACTGCAGCAGACAATAACAGCACGAGTTAAAGGAGCAGAGCTTTAAAGCAGGTTAGTTCAAACTGTACAGCATTTAAAATGTCACTGACAAGATTAAATATGACCATCCACACTTGGGCACTACGTGAATTCACTCAGAAATATGTCAAATTACCGCACATGGAAGACTCTTCCTGCCTCCGTTTTGCATTCTCACCACCAGTTTTTCAATCATTTAAAAGGAAAATTATTTGCTTAATCCATTTGTTTAAAATTTGTTTAAATTACACTAAGCAAACACATGTGAAGCTCACTTTCTTGCCTAAAGATTCTCTGTGCACATAGGATGTGGCTATGGAACAGATGTAAGGAATCGAAGTGAAAAAAAGGGCATTAGAGCAATAAGCATATTGTCTCAACTCTTCTCTCAGATCAAAAAAAACCCAGCATTTCAGTTCGATATAAGTGACAACTATATATGTAGAAACAGTGCAAGAACCATGTGTCAATAATTACTAGAAGTGCATAGTTCACTTTTTCTTGACAAGAGCCACTGACTTTTTTTCATCTATTGTATCACATATATGATGTAACAGTATATCGATGCAAACCAAACAAACGCAAAGCAGTTTTCCAGCTGAGGTTCCAGACACACAGAAGTCAGGCAGCTCCAACTTTTGGGTCTCATTCCCAGCTCAGCCCTTGATGCCCACATTTTCTGTTTCTAGCCATGATATTAAAAATGCATGGTTTAAATCACCAGAGAAAGGAGAGAAACCACCACTACATTCATTATTAATTCCAACACCACAGCAAAACTGAACACAGGAAAAATGGATCTCCTTCCAGAAGCCACCCGGCGTGATCACCTATGGAAGGAGTTACTTATCACTCCTTAGCGAACACAGGGGCACCACTCTTACACAGCAACACCTTTACCATGCAGCTTGGTTTAACATCAACACTTGGCTCACAGCTTAAGGCTACAGCAGGGAAAAGAAATTCAGCATAAGTCCCAGCTACCAAGAAAGAGTATATGGCACTACATGGAAAAAGCAGCCAAGATGAAATGGCTGTACATCAGTCCTGCTTATAATTTCCCAGGTGCCGTGAACTTAAAATTCAGTATGGCAAGGCTTTAGAAACTCTTTACTTCAAAGTTCTTGATTTCTTTTTGAAATAAATCAAGTATCTAAAGCCTGTAAGTGTCATGGCCCCATGACACAACACGTTTATCTGGTGTGAGTTCACGACACTGGATCAAAACCACCACAGAGGATCCTGACGGGTTAACTATGTGCCACAAGTCAGGCTGGACCTCAAGAAGGGTGGTCAGGGCATGATCCAAACCTTTGTACGACAGCATCCCAAAGAGAACACAAGGTGTCTGGGATTCCCCAGTAAGGATTACCCTTTGCCTAAGGCCACTGGCAGGTGCAAGGCCTTGCTTCTACCTGCTTCCGTGACAATCCGAGCATCAGGAAATCAAAAATGCCTGCTTTGCAGACCATTTGCTACTTCTCACACACTCTGGTTTCGTTATTCCTTTCAGGATCTTATTTTCTGGGCACACAGCTGAATGCTGGGCCCTTGGCCAGCCCAACCACTCCCTGCCCTGCTGTCACCCTGCAACCCAAAATACCGTGTTTGTCCCACCTTGACAACTTGGACTACCAGGAGGCTTCGTATTGCTCCTCACAGCAGGAACCTGCCACTCCAGGCACCAGCCCTGGCCCTGCCACCTTCGCCCCTATCAGCTCCTTCTCTGCATCCACCACATGCTGCCATAAACTGTCTGCTGCAAAAAGCAAAGCCTGCCCCAGTGCAGAGCACCTTGGCATAACATAACTTGCCACTTATAAAAGTGTGATCAGGTGCAGATCAGGCCCCTGTCACACTGCTCAGGATGAACGTGAAAAAGGGGTCAGGTGAGATGTCTGCTCTGAGACAGCTGGCAATACCTTCAAGATGCTGTTGCACTGGGTGACAGCTTGCTCTATAAGAAAGGCAACTACCAAAAAACCACCTCCGTAGTGCAGTACTGCTCATATCCCGTGGTATACAGGGCACGAAGCAGCCTCCTTGATGCTATGCAAGCCAGAACACTTTGTGGCTTGCACCAGCTAGTGATGGTTGTCACATTAGGTTGCTGTCTTGGCACTGGTCATTCAAAATGCAATTGCAGATTACACCTGCCTGACTCAAGCCTGTATCACCAGTTCTATTGCATTGCACAGAACTAATGTTAATAATCCAAATTAATCCTCATTAATAGGGGAAGATGTGGCAGCACCCTAAAAAGTAAAAGATATTCTTCTCATTTGAGGTTTGGATTTTGCAGAATTCACAGATCTTAATTTCACAACTATACATTGAGGTCAAACCAGCAAAGGGATTAAGTTAATCTAGCTTCTACTTCAATTAACAGAAAAAGGCTCCCATCACTGTCCCATCAAATCACTTGATTTTATAAATCACATATAAGGTGAACATCTATAAACCCAGAAAAATTAACAAAGTCTTTCTCATTCTGTTAGGTTTAAAAAGTTTAGATGTGGCAGGAAAGTGAGCTAATTTAAAATTATCATTTGGGTCAGCATATCTATTTACAGTGTTCTGTTACATGATCATATCATTTTCCACAGCCTTCTTTATATTGGCAAGCTATAAAAGAACTTTTTCAAATGGAACCATTGTTCTGTTGCACACACTAAGAATAACATAGACTATATATAAGGTCTCAGCTCCAGGGCTGTGCAGAGGACCTGCCTTGATAAATTCAGAAGTTTCCTATTGCATCAAAGTTCCTTCCTCCTTTGTCTTCCAGTTTCTCTTGCCCAAATACACCAGACTGTGTTTGGGCCAAGCAGCCCCTCTGCTCACATATAGAGTAGGTACTGATCTTCTCTCTTTTCTTTCCTTGGACAGACAATTGCATTTTATTATTTCCAAATTTGAAAGGCTGCTCCTCTTCTTAACCATATTTAGCCTAACCTGTCACACAATAACAGAACTAAGTGTTATTTGCAGGTCAATATTTTCATCTGCTTGCTAAGAGATGCTGACAGAAAGCTTCCTGAGGACCCTACGCAGCTCTGGACCCCCCTTCTGTTTGTCACTGGGTGATGGTTTATCCATAACAGAGCAGTGGCACTTCGATTCCAAGTCTATCATCATAAAATCATTGTGAATTCTACTAGAAAACCCAATTTAAGATACCTTGTATTTTCTCATAGAAGTAAAAATATTGTGGTCAATAGTATAAAGGTCTTTAAAGCAGCTACAAAGTTTTGTTTCACTTTTACCTGGTGAGAGGATGAAAAAAATACAGCTTCTTATTTTCTGGCTGGTTAAAGAAATTCTAACAGCATCAGTGCTGGTGATGCTTGACAAAAAACGTGAACTGGCAGAAAAAAATCCCCTAGGTTCAAACCTAGTATTTGGACAATTTTAAACAGCCAAGAAGTAAAGAGTCCTCCATTAACATATTTATGATCAAAAACAAAGATGGTGGTTTGTCACCAAGCTCATCTTCTCAGAAAAATTACATAGATGCAGCATGATGACAGTTTACCATCCCTTTTGTCTGTTTTAACAAGCTGCCAATACCATTTTGAATATGTACACTTGTGCCTTCTCACTGAGAGAAAATAATTTATTTCAAGGTGATGGTCCCTGGACCAAATCACCTGGCAGGATTCCCCAAAGAAGGGCCAAGGTGGGGAAAAAGGAGGTAAAAGAAGCAGCAAAAAGTTATGAAAGGAGCAGCAACTCCTTTTTACTTCTGTAAGAGATTTTCAGTATCCTCCCAGATCAGGGTCTCAGTGAAGGAAAAGGGGAAACCATAACTTATCCAGCCCAGACAGACTCCCAGGGAGTGCCAAGGGAACACTGACCTCCAGAGAGAGAAGATGCTTTTACATTTCGGCTTTGCTCTCTGTCTGTAAAGGTCTGAGCAAAGCAACTGTGGGATATAAACCACCTGTGCCAGGCTTTTGATATCTGTAATGGTTTGCTAGTGCTTCTCAAAAATCTCCTAAAGAAATGAAATGCAAGTGGGAGGGCAATGCAATTCCCAAATATCACTGGAGGCAACAGCAGATGAGAGTGTATCCCCAAGGTCCAGAAGTGCCTGACAGATACCTGGGAAATAACCCAGCGAGTCACCAAGAGGCCAGATTTCATCACGGTGAGTGACTGAAAGTTATGTGAGTGTATTTTTTTCAGATTTGTAGACATTTTAAAAATTATGCAGACTGTCTCCATGCAATTTCTTCTAACCTAACCCACTCTGCATCCCAAACACGCAGACCAGGAATGCAGCAGTCTGGCACAAGCTGCTCGTGAGAGGCAAGAGGACCCAGCTGCTATTTATACATGTGATATACTGCTACTAGCTACTCTCAGCAAATGACTTCAGACTGTGTCATGGACAAATACTTGAGGAACAGACCCCCATTTTATTTCAGTTTTAGAAAATCCATCAGCACAATCTCTGAAGAAACAGATCCTATAAAAGATGCATGTAAGCTTATAGCGCTGGATTTTTAAATTGTGCTAGTTTTGGCCTGTCTCTGATCCCTTGAGTTATTTTGGCCAGGACTCTCAGTTTCTGAGAATCTCATGGATAGTATTACAACAGTGAGAGTTTTTTTAAGCACATACTGATGCACTGTGGGGACACTCTATAGAACCTGACTTCTCTGGAACTTGAGAGACCATGAAAGATATAGAAAAACACAGACAGTGTACCCATATTTTAACAGATCCTCCTTCAAGTCCCACCAAGTGAAGTGTGTGAAGTCTTTACATTGTAACAGAGAGGACCTTCTGAGTAAATAAATGGAGCAAGCTTGACTGACAGAGCAGAGACCTAAAGTAACACAAAATGCTTTCATTAATACCTACAGTGCTTATCACTTTATCCAGGCATTCTCCTTTCCTATACTTGGAAATTCTACATTGACTAATAATATTAGAGCATTATTTAAACAAATGTGCTGTCTCTGTCCTCAAGCAGCAACAGTCTTCTGTGTAGCAGACAGCGCTAAGAAACAAAGTCCAAGAACATCTAAGAAAGTCAAAAGGAAAAGGGAAAGTAAAAGAGCACTCAAGATACTACTTCAACTGAGGTCTCTCAAGCAAGTGATGAAATGCCTCGAAATGTGAAGAAGTAGAACCTGGCCTTCAGAAAGAAGGTCACTCTGGTTTTAGAGTGCACTGAAGGACTTGGGTTACTTTTCCAGGAAGTGTATTTTGGCTTTACTGTTAGCAGCACCCCTAGATCATTTGGCCTTTCCATTGACTTCTGCCAGGATTTAATTACAGTTGCTCTGGAGGTGTTCAAGGCCAGGCTGGATGATGCTTTGGGCAACCTGGTCTAGTGGAAGGTGTCCCTGCCCATGGCATGGTGGTTGGAACTAGATAATCTTTAAGGTCCCTTCCGCCCCGAACCATTCTATGATTTTGTGATTCTATGACAGTAGGCCGTATGCAAAATATAACATGCGAACAGGTTACCTGGCAAAGCTGAAATATAGGTGAGTATCATCTGTTCCACTTGGCTGAAAGGGTCACTGAGCAGAAGGAAGAAACAATTTGCTGAGAGCTGCAAGTCAAATCTGTGTCAGAGCCAAGCTTAGAAGCCAGGCATTCGTAATTTCTCAGGGGAAAAGCTTCAGGATGGTGGCCACTTCCTGAATTCAGGGAAAGAAGAGAGGGACAAGCAAATCCTTGCCATTAAAACTAAGCTCAATATGTTATTTGATTATCTGACTTCAAGAGCATCACTAATGAAAAATGCATCAAGCAGCTTGGCACACCAAAAGGTAACAAGCCATAAACAGTGATGCAAGAGAGGATTAAGATAAGTCACCTGGATAATGTAACAGATCCCATAATTTATTATCATCCCAAGAATAAACTGCAAAGCTGACCTCATTACTTACACCTGTAATATTATCAGTCTGTAAGCGCTCACTGTTGGTAGAGGGAAGTTACCACTCCCTATGCGCATGGCAGCACAAGGCATCCTTCAGACACCTGGACACTGAAATGGCCCCACTCTGGTCCTACAAGCACCCTATAGAAATCCAGGAGGGGTCCATTTGTATTCTTAATGTTTTTGGCCAGTTTACAGTAGCTTAAATAAATCTTTACCATGGATGGCTGAACAGTATAGCATCTGCATCTTCACAAGAAGAACCAATCTTATATCCTCAGACAGCAGAGATAATTGTTTGATAAAGTACTTTATGAAAATGGATTATCATTTTGTAGAGATAAACAAGAAGTGAAATGACAAAAAATCAAAATACAAAGAACAAGGCTGGATTCAAGAAAAAATCAGGGAAGAGAAAAAAATCTATTTGAGGGATAAAGCCTTTGCATGAAGTGCTAAAAAAAAATAGCATATAAATCATAAAAAACAGGTCCAGAAAGAGGCCTGAGAAGTCAGGTAAGTGTATCCTTGTGCTTTAAGGACAGACTACACATCATTTCCAACAGATATTTCTCAAACTTCTTTTCAAAAACTTCAGCATCAATCTTCACCATCTTCAGGCAACCACCTCCCTGAGAAAGTATTTCCTAATGACTTTCTCTTCTGAACTTCTTGCCTAAACTTTTATTTTCTGAAACATAAACCCATTAATTCTTGTTCTAGCAACAGCTGATGTGCAATGATCACCTTTGGATCTTCATAACCTTTTACTTTTTTGAAGATTATCACCACATTTTCCTTCACTCCTCAGAGAAATGTGAGCAGCTTGCTTTCTGCATCTTTCCTCATATTTTCAGTATGCCTCTGATCTGGGGAACTGTGATCTCCAATTGATCCCTGTATTTCTTTATGTCAGGTGTCTAACATTGCACACACTGCTTCAGCAGAGGTTTCCACGAAGGATCATCTCCCCTTTGACGTACATCCCTTACCCAACAAGAGAGCCTTTCCAATGAAAACACCACCTTCTCCTGCTCTTGATCACCGCTTCCGAGAAGGGATTAATGGTTGTGGTCATCCTGCACTGCAGCAGTAGCAGAGAGATTTGAAGCCTTCACCAGTGCAGTAGCTCATTCACTAAATCACAAACTCCTCACACACTGTCAGAGTAGGAGACAGATTTTAAGCTTTGATTGGGAAATTTTTATGTGCTGGAATTACCAGGGATATAAACACATTCAGAGCAGGCTGATGGTCTTCTGCTTAGAAACACTAAGGGTGTAGCCTTCAGCCTGCAGCACGGGGCAGTGCAGCCGGACTGCTCCAGGCAGGGCCAGGGGCTGCACCACAGACAGATTTGGAGACTAAGAGGTAGTGTTTTCATTGGAAAGGCTCTCTTGTTGGGTAAGGGATGTGCATTTGAAAAACAAAAGCAAATGTATTCCACTAACAGCATTCTTCCATCCTTTCATCTAGCAATCATCACTGTTAAAACACTTAGCCACTGTCACAAAGTTTTTCTTTCCAGAGCCCTTTACAGATATTAGCAATGGTGGTGCACACTGCGCCAAGGAGGAAACACAAAGCAGATCTGCAGAAGTGAGGAAATCTCCCTCTCAGAAGCCTTTCATCTATCATATGATACTTTCTGGTTAAGTGATCACCTCTGATTTGTTGAATCAGAGTCTTAATCATGTACTTGGCATCTTGCAAAGGAACTACCAGCAATATTAACAGGGTTATCCAGGACTGGGGGTGGAAGTCTCCATTGTTTAAAGCAAGAGTTAGACAGTATTACCACATGATCCCCTCACTCAGACTCTTTGAAGTGTTATGAAAACATTTTTAAAGCAACATTTGCCACAGGGTAGTCACTCATGTTATATCTCCCTTACCCCTCCTCTTTTCATCTGTGAGCACCTCATTACCAGTGGACAATACTAATGCTGCAATACCACTTTCCCTCAGGAACAAAATAATAATCATCTGTGTCATTCGAGAATGATCCTGCTTGGGCCTTTATGTGCAGGAATGCACAGCTATAAAAAATGCCTGACAAAAATGTTTGATTTTGTTCTGTTCTCTGCAAGAAATACAGGTACAATGTACGATCATTTGTTTCTAGTAAGGGGGTTTGAATAATCTTATTTTGCACAAAGAGCAAATGCATCTGCCCATTAAGACAGAAAATAAAATAAAGATGCCAGTAAATGCAACAACAGTTCTGTTACTATCAATATATTTATATTTGTCTGTAGACTATGATAAGTATTTCTTTCATTAGATTCACGATTCGACCGTATTTTCTTCTCCATAGAATGTAACTTACTAGGACTTGGGCTGTAAGGTGTTTTATCAGAAAACTATCTGTTCAAACAAGCTCAAGAAGTCAAGGATAGGGTGAAAAAGAGCACAGAAGGAAAGACTGTAAGTGCCAGCAGATGTGCTGAAATCTTTGTATGCAACATACTTGCCTGTATTTTTTATTTCTCAAATATTTTGGATTTGGGCTTGACAGATGATACCATTAGTGGAAAGGAGGAGATAAAACATGGCTAAGATCTACAGAGGTAAGTGATGAGCCCCAATCCTGTTCCAGCTTTGATTCTGTTTCCTTTACCCAAAACACAACTCTCCCTCAAATCCCCTAAAGCAGAACTTTGTGTATTGCACTTTTCAACTGTGGAAGATTTAAGCTAAATACTCCCCACTCTCCTAAGTTATTATCAAAACCTGCACCAAGAATATTCGGACAAAAGAATAATGCCTTTGCAGAAGAAGGCCAGCCGCAGGGCTTCTTGCAGGCTGCAGGCTTCACAGCCACGCCGCGAGTTCCCCATCAGTAGGACAGAATATCACTCAGGTCCGACCACAACAGAGCACCCTCCATGGCTTTTTTAGGAAGGCAGTCTCTGCTCCAAATCTTACAATTGCTCTGGTTTTGTTTTGCTTTGCTTTTAAAACCAATGAACTTTTCAGAATTATAAAGGTAACCACCAAATACTAACACAGCCTAAATTTATATTCAAAATGGGGGTGCTCTTCCACAAGAAAATGGGACATTTCACACTGTCCCCTGTCCCAGATCCATTTCCCAAAACGTGCACAAAACAGCCTCCAAAGGACAGTGTCCAGCACGTCCAAGCCCTGCCTCCGGACAAAAGAGTGAATGAAGGTCATCCCTTAGCCAACTGAAGGAGGATAATGGCAGAGTGGAACAATCTGAACTAAAGGTATTTTTAAACTTTATTATCAGGGGAGTTGAAACACTGTACTTTTTAATGCTAGCTGTTTTCAAGATTAACTATAGTATCGTGGGAAAAAAGGGCTAAAGTCACACAATAATTACATGCACTTTGATGCTTATTAAGAACAGCTACTCTTGTAAAATTATAATGCAGCATTCACAGATTAGAGTTTAAATTCCGTCAGCACTTTTGTTGTAATATTTAGTGAGATTAGTCATTTTGTTAATGAAACATACAATTGGATCATGCTTTTTGAAAACACTTTATGTACAGACCTTTTAACTTACAAGTATGTGACTGAGTTGATGTTATACATAAGTGTTACATCTATCTGCAACGATGACCCTCACTTCTGTATACAGGGGTGCACGTACACACACATTTTAGCTTTTGAGAGATAAGTGTCTTTCCACTTTTATGTAAGGCTCGATGTTTGCAGGAGGTGAAAATCCCACTTTACTTGGAAATGACAGCAAGTATCAAAAAAGAATTTCATCCACCACGGCTGGACGGGATGAATTTGCAGAGAGTGGCTCATATTGTGTGTGTATAAGAGAGAAAACAGAGGGAGATGCATGAAGAAAAAGTATCCTTCCATCAATATAAAGACAGATCTGGAGAAGGGGACAAAAATAACTATTCCTTCAGTCTGCTTCTCTTGGACCAGAAGCTATAGCAACCAGGTAACTTAGTTGTGCTCGGTACATAGTGACCCCTGTTGTCATCATAGATGAGTGTTTCCAAGACTCTGAATATTCATTACACAACATCCTGGAGAGGCAGCAATTGTTATTATTCTTTTCTAGATGGAGACTGAAACAGAGCAAAAGGACCTAATCAGATTGAATAAACAAATAAATAGGAACTTAGAGCAATTTAGAAGAAATTTGGGTATGCAAGTTCATGCAAGTGATCCATAAGATCTCCACCCAGATGCCTAGGCTGTCAAGTTCTCATCGGCCAAACGAGGCTCAGGCTTTTGTGCATTTTCTGGGCACTGCCAAACTCTGCCTGTAGGCTGGATTAAGCCTAGCTCAAAACACGGCAGTTGTGAGCACAGTACAGGACACGAAGACCCACCACCTTCCCCATTCTTGCTGGGTACAGACCCAGCACCCTCATCTATCACCACCTGACTTAAAAATCGGACTACTAGAAAGAGAAAGCTCGAGATGAATTCTCACTTTTGGTTGGTGTATAGAAAGGAGGGATGCAATATTCAGAGCAAAAGTAAGGCCAAAGAAGTGGACAGCAGTCCAATCCTGAGTCCTGGGTTCATGCTCCTGTGCCATGTTCTGGTTAATACAAGATGTATAAGTGACAAATTTAAGAAGTTCTTTCTGAGATAAACAGTTAGCTATACTGCTCTGGACTGTTCTCCAGAGCTAGCTTTGTTAAACTGAGTTCAGGTATCCACACCAACTCCTGCTTGCAGCACAGCCGTAAGATTTAGAAAAGGAATGAAGAGGGATGCATGGCTAAGGGTGGCTCTGGTGAAGCAGATGGAAGGAAACAGAAGGGTGGCCAACATCTGTGCATTTCCTAGTCTGAAGTTAAAACTTGGTGAGAAAATCATATTCTGCAAGGTAGCCAGAGATGCATGGTAGTGCAAGATTACAATTAATTTTACTGTTTTGTAGATGATGCTGACAAGGAAAAACAAATGTTTTCTAATTATTACAAGCGAAACTTTTCAATCTTCTAGAAACAGACAAAAAGGGGATTTTAGTTTTGGCTTTCACACTTGTTCACTGTCTTTATTGGTAACTTTAGTGGAGCAGGAAGTCAGGCATCAAATCTGATTACATATCCAGCCTGGAATTAATTCCTCTGCAAGTCACAGCAGACAGACCAATAGGGCAACACAGAGCAAATTCTGTCATACCTCACCCATCCCAGTGGAAATTTTATTGTTTAGAGATGCCAGTTTGTAAGCACCACATTCAGGATACATCTTCACTTTTAAAGAAATCCCAGTCCCAAAGGCCATCCAGCTGCAACAGCTATACTAACAGATGAGCACTGTTTACATTCCTCCAGCAGAATGAGATAATACAAGAATGTCAAAAATTCAGACGAATCTGCTGAAGAAAATTCTCTGCTTTACAAAACATCTGAATTCTGAGCAATGGGATTTTCCACAACTGTAGAGTGCCATTTTTCAGTTTCTGTATTTTCAAGTGATCTATTGTCTGGTCTTGCACAACTGTAAACACAGCAGTACGTTTTTTTAAATGACATCCTTTTAGTGGAATACTTTGTTAATCTCCTGTTCAGTTTCCAGGGCAGCTACCCTGAAGAATAATAGTTGAATTGGAAAAGCACTTCATTTTGACACGAAAGACTTGTAATTCTTTTCCAACTGAATGAGAGTGAGTACAGTAGTTTTCTCACAATACAATGCCCTGCTTTAAAAAAACACACACATACACAACATTTTTCCCTTTACCCTCATCTCTTCAGCTTGTACGACAAAAGAATGTTCATATTGTTATACAATGTGTTGATATTCTGTTCTAAATCATAAATGTTTGGGAACAAAGAGTCACAGCAAGAACGATGTTCCAAAAGGCAACACTTAATTTCAATTTGTGACGCAGCTTCAATACAAGAATTTCTATATGACACATTTCCTTGTTTTTTTCTTTTTTTTTTAATGAGATAATATTAAAACTGTCAAAACAGAACAAGGATGAACAATTATTTATTTAGATTAATAAAATCTTACATAAGAGGCAAATCCTGCCATTGCTGCTTTGACTTAAATGGAAGTCAGATCTAGCATTTGATGTACATCCTATGCTCTGGGCACAAGAGTGCAAAAATTGAAATACACAATCCAAAACAATATTAGGAGCTCCTTATCCCACATCACAGATTAATATCTACCAGCCTACACAAGAACAATTAAATCTGAATTCCTAAATGGAGATCAGATGGCACAGGAGACTGCAAACATAATATGGGTCATTTCATCTCTAGTTTACTGATTTACATACAGTCCGAGCACATACAGAACAAAAAAGTCATTAGCAACAGACGTCTGCTGGTAGTCAAATGAGCTGATCTCAATCCAGCTTTTTCTGGACACACAGATAAATTGGGATGGAGCAGAGCTGAGGAAGAGAAGTGTCAGGGGAAGCACCAGAAAATGTATATAGCTAGAAACCTTCCAGCCTCTGAGAGAAGCCTGCTGCTGCCCCATCTCTCCATCCTTAGAGGCCCCACTAGAAGTTGACAGGCAAAAAAAAAAAAATCACAGGAACAAGAGCAGCACTTTACTGGGAATTTCAGTCTCCAATGTTTTAAGCGTTTTTTACAAGCAAGTCTATCTTTAGAAAAGGATTTGGAAGTTACATAACACATAGCGTTCCTATATTAGAAGGAAGCTAGAAATTATTCTGTTTAAGTGCACACGTTGTTTCACAAGAAGACAGGCTTTCAGGCATTTCATCAGGACTTTCATCACGTGCTGATTTACATTTAAAGGGGGAAAGGAAGGATTTTGCTCTCTTAATCCGGGCTCTGCCATAAATAGGCATGACTTAGGTGAGAGGCAGGTTTCAACTTCCATTGCTAGGCCAGCGAGCTACAGGCAAGAACAAAAGACGTGACATACTGGGGAAGACAGATACTCCTTGAGCAAGTCAGAATTAATAAGTACTTCTTAAGAGAGCCTCTTTCCTGGGAATGTGGATGAACACTTTCAAGGCTTCACTGAAAATTAAATGATGCACACACACACATACACACAAGAGGATATGGCAACACGCACCTAAAAGCACCAGAGCTCACTGACAGTGAAAGCATGAATGATAAAAATGGGGAAAGGCTATGGAGGAATGAGATGCTCCATATTATAAGCTCCTTTTTTTTTTCTTCCACTTGCATTTTTTTAAATGTTCATTAGAAGATTACTAGGCTGCTAGATTATCTTTAAATCTAGAGACTGGGCAAGAACACAATCTATAGTTAGTTTCCAAAGTATTAATTTTGCCTTTTCCCGATAATACCATCCAGGTAACTGAAGCGAGACAGCATGTCTGTAAAGTCCAGGCAGAACCAAACTTAGGCACAGCAAGAACAGCAAACAGTTAACATCAGCCAACAGCAACTTATTGTTTCCATTTTAGGAATATTTTTTTGAATTAAAAATCAAGGCAATTTCTGAAATGTGAAAACATCTGTCCAAGAACCTCAGTATAAATTAAGTCAGTCCAATATATACAAACAATGAATAAAATTACTCCACAAATAAGCCAAATACTCTTTATTGGTTACAAATATTTAGTCAGTTCCGTTCCCTTTTCCAAACAAGGAAAAGGGATCCAGAACTTGGAGGAGACATTATAAATATGTTTCAGGTTCCTTAAAATACTGCTGTTAAAGAGAGGATGCAGGAACATTATGACTAAAAAGTAAGAGTTTATTGTTCAGTTTTAATTAGAATTTAGGCTGACAAAATGCATACAGGTAAGTAACATGTAAATTAAATGAGATAATCAAAAGTCACACATAACAGATCTTTATTCCTATTTTCTTCATCACAATGGTTTAATGAACTACTGGTCGTGTTCCACAGGGGTGCAGAGGTTCTTCAGGGACATAGCACAGGATACTGATGCTACTTGCTAAATAATGCCATCAGCTTCTGTGGATATGTTTAAAGTAACAAAAAAAACACCTGGAACAAGTTAGAAGAATGAACTACTCCATTCCAGCCCAAGGGAAAGCACTAGACAGAATACATGTTGTGGTGGGTACAGTTACATTTTGTTACAAGCTAAATCAAGTTTAAAAACACTGTTTAGACAAAAGTTCAGTTGTCTTAGTATTAATCAGTCTTTTTCCTTTTAAAACAGATCTTATTCCGTTTTCTGTTTGTTTGTTCCTTTGCTATGATGGTAAACACCCAAGTCTCAGTTCAGAGCACTCCTCTTAGCAATGTTATGAACTATAAAAAAAAAGTTGATGTTGTACAAAATTTCTCAGCTATGAAGACTTGCTTGTTAGAACAGGCTTTGCCTACCATATGTTTTGCTTGGTTTCATCAAAAGGAACTTGTTCTTTTTGGTCCTTATTTTCTTTTTGCTAAATTGCAACATTCCTTAACACTTGGCACTGAAAGTTTTTTAAGGGTGAAATAGCACAACATGGGGATGGATGGGAAGACTGACTGCCCAATTCCAGTTTAATTTTAATTTCTTTCTCTGATTATCCTTGCCTGAAATGCACCAGACATTTTCAGCTGTTTCGGGCTGTTTTATCAACAGCTGATCTTGTAGAGCCAGAGCAGAACTGAGGAGCATGAGGAGACCAGACCCGCTGCCTGCTCCACAGGATAGCAGTTGCAAAGCCATTTCTGCACTTTAACCTTTTTCCTGCCTTCTGATCAGCAGCTTTTTCTGCACAAACTATTGGTACATTCTCTTTCTTGAAGTCATCCACAGAGTATAGCCATAAGGTGGGTTACTGAGGCCGGGACACACCATCCCTGAAGCAGTAGTTTGGGGAGTAGCAGGGGCACTTTTGGGAACATGCTTCCCCAGAAAGGGGCAGTGCCCTTCTCCTGCCCCTCTCCCCTCTAGCTGCCTGGACCCATAAGCTCCCTTTATGTGCCAGTACCAGTACTTGTGGTGGGCTGGACCTGACCTGGCAGAAGGAAAACCCAAGAGACGTAAGTATGATCAGTACAAAAAGGCTGAAAGCAAGAGCCAAAACAAAAAAGCACAAGGGAGAAATGCAGAACCACAGCTTTCGGCAAGCACAGCCTTGATTCTGCCTTAAACCTCATCCTTGGGTAGAACGGCCCAAGAATGTGTCTGGGACGTAACCACAAGTAGGAGAAAGCACAGCCTTGGCCAGGATGCAGCAGTCATTCTGCCACATGCCTCCATAAGTGGGTTGCAGAGACTGCACTGACTCCAGCTGCCAAAGTTTATCAGCCCAGCCGGACCCAGGGTGGGGAAGGTGGGCAGGCGATGGCCAGTGAGCCTCATACATTGCCCATGTTCCTGGGTATAAGTGGGCAGTTGATCTGACTAGAGTTTAAGTTATTTATACTAACAAAGAGTTTGTCTCATTGACACTATATTTTATAACCAGATATGCCGCTTCTGCTGGCCAGCAACGTCTCGCGCAGCGCTGGACGGGTGCTGCTCCCAAATAACTTGACTCCGGTTTCACATTCCTCACCTCCACGTTCACGCTGCCAGGCGGTTTATTTTACAGATTCCCTGGCCTCAAGAGGCTGCTATCATGTTCCTCTGCCCTGGCCGCAGCCCTGCCTCCCTGTCCTCTCTTAATAGGGCCTTTGTTGGCTGCCACGTGGGGATCAGCAGTGGCACCTGGGATCAGTTCCTGCCTGCAGACCTGCTGCCCACCTCCCCAGACTCTAGTCCGAGAGCCAACAGCCCTGATATGCTCCATATAGGGCCCTCAGTGACAGGATAAACAAAATGAGAGACATCGCACAAAATGAGAGACATCGCCAGTGAACCAAACCCTGACTCCTTTCTTCACCTGAAGTACGTTTTCACCTCAGTCTTGCACTTTCCCAGGAGGAAATTAATCCTCCACAACAACGCAGTTTGTTCCTTCAGGCTGGTCTGTCTAGAGCAGAATTCCTGTTCTTCACTTTAATCCTAGAACACCTGCCTACTTTGGTTAAAAATATATACTATTCTTGCTAATCTCACAAAACTGCACATACAAGATTACACTGAATTAATCCCGTAAAATGGTTTACCATCATCAAGCTACATGACAGGCACAATGTGAAAGCAACAGTTATTTCATAAGACCTTTCCCTGTTGTATCTTAATTACAGGGCAGGTGAAGGAGAAAGGCAGCTCTGCCAACAGGCATTTCCAAAAGATGACACTTTCTACACAGCAATTACTGCAATGAGGCCCTAATCCTCCATTAGCATTACCATGGGCTCCCAGCATGTGAATCAATAACAGGAGCCCTGGGTTGATCCAGGGCTGAATTCTGAGCTGCCCCAGAGCTGGAGACAATGCTCAAGATTTTGCCAGTATGGCAAAAGCACCTTGCCATTGCTGCTCATTCCAAACACCCAGTGAGGGTACATGGCCACCGGGTTCATGAATAACAGCTTGCGAACACAGGTCACACGTCAGGATGCAAATCTCTGAAGGAGCGAAAGCAACAACTGAGTACAATAGGGCTGAAACCATCATGAATAGAGACCTAAGAGGTAAATATTTGTGTACCTTTACCTTTCCTAAAGGCTGTATTCAGCTTGCTCTTCAAAGAGCAGGTTGAAAGAGCACTGCCTACCCTCTATTTATTCCCATTAGAGACTACGATTACCCCTTTGGGCCAGAGTCTTTAGCTAACGTTCAGATTGTTTTTGTTGAGGAAACTGAAGATTGAATTGTGTATAAACAGGGTAGCAATCCTGTTTATTTACTGAAAATGGGCATTAAATTGTATTTCTCTTAATACAATCATCAAACAGTAAGAAGGAATTTCTTTGCTCTTTATTCCAAGCCTTTTATTCACCAGCCAGCACTTCAACCAAAAAGCATGACCTTTTTTTCCTTTTATTTTTTTTTCCTCTCAGGGCCCCATTACTGAAGCTCATTTGACCATTCTTGGCTTTCTCCAGTGGTCTCTGCCTGCTTTTGTGGTATCCCGGCTGCACTGCCTACACACTGTTTTATCCAGTCCACACCCAGACACACCCTATTCCTCTCTTCTAGCCCCTTCTGAAACACTTGCAGTTATATAGCTCATGTCCTACATGACCTTCAATGTACTTGCATTATGTCGTGGCCAACAGCCACTGCCATTTTAGGTTTTTTGTATTTGTTCTACAAAAAAGGTGCCTTTTATATTCATCAGCTTCCAGGAGGCTTCAGGCAGCTTCCACCCCAATTATACTAACTTCTGCAAGGAGTCTGGGGTATTCCGTGCAGCCCAGGTCACTGCAACAATCAGGCTGAGGCAGTCACCCCATACAGTGCAACTGGTAAGCCCCATAGTCCTATATGGGGAACATGTTTCCACCATTTTCACTCTGAAGCCCAATTTCCAGAGGTGTAAATAAGGCACTGTCCTGGTTTCAGCTGATACAGAGTTAACTTTCTTCCTGAGACGAGGACAGGCACAAGGAGCGAAGGAAAAAGCTGTGTGGTTACCTATTCCCTTCTGTCAGGTATCACATCCCAGGGAGAAGCTCCTACCTGTGCCTGAACATGTTGTGTGACAGTCGCACAACATGAGTGGTGGCTTTGAAGCTTTCTGAAGCCAAGGACAGGCACTATGACTCCTAGTTTCTGTGCACTGGGAAAAGAGAAGCCACAACACTTGCAGAGCATGCTCCTGCCACCTCAATACCCTGGAGGAAGGGGGCTCTTTGGTACTTCAGTCCCTTATCTTCCCAAGGACTCCGTAACTGGAATGGCCTCACCATGGCGTCATAACTCAGCTACTGGTATTAGACAACATTGATTTCTTACTTTAAAACGGCTCCACGATTGTAAATATTATATTATCAAGAAAATAAGGGATAAGAAACCATATTCCTTTTAGAACAGCTAGACTATAGTTCAGGGGGCTTTAATCAAAGCCATATTGTGTGCAGTTTAACTGTAGATCTTTACTGCCAGCAAGAAAGCCTGAGAGGCGAGAGTTAATGCTAGCTTTCCTGCATCCTTGAAGAGAGGGCTTCATTCAGCTTCACCCCTCAGAAGCTACACCAATAAATTATGCTTCTTATGAAGCCTGCACAAAACCCTCCTCTCAGCAGAATCAAAATGACACATTTTTGTAGATGGAAGGGAAAGGAAAATGAAAACACTGAACTTGTCAGTACACAACCAGATCCCTACTCCAGCTAGTTCATTATCCCCAGTTAGTACCACCACTAAATATGTTAAGGAAAAAAATACCCAAGACTGATGTAAAGATTCTGCTTCCCATTGAAGTTATCCTAACCGTTGAGAACTGTAGATTACTTCACAGCCTGAGGTTTTTTTCAGCACTCGTTGCTACCATCTCTCAAGATACCGTTATATGGCACTTGCCTACCTGAAATTTTACACGAATTCTTGAATCTTGCTATCCATTATTTTCTAAAATACATAGTGGCAATGAGCGCCACTCTTTATGTTGTAAGAAAAAGCTGCTGCTTGACTATCCATCCTGAACTCAGCTACCTGGAAACTATATAACTTAAGATTAAAGGAGCTACAAGTATTCCTGCTCACCCTTGCTCAACATATTCCTCCTTTTAGGGCAACATATAGGCAGAGTTCCATCAATTAAAGCTGTTCATTACAGATGTATTTCACTACTGTATTTATTTCATTTTACACTTTGTTTTGTTCTTTCTCAGGCTGTAGCACATTTGTTCAGATCTCGAACCACGCAGTGTGGAAAGTATACCTAATGAAGGCAGGATTTCAGGCATATTCCTGGGAAACTGTGAAACAAAGCACAGTACCCTGATAGCTTCTGTTATTGTTTGGACTGGATGTAAAGATGAAGTTGGTAATCTTTTGATCATATACACTGTAAAACATTATTGTAGAGCCATAAATACTATTTCCTGCCGTAAGAAAAATCACAGGCTATTTTCCAGATGGATTGTAGCACAATAGGCATGGCATCAAAAGACAAGATCAATGAGTACAGAAAAAACATGTTGTGGGTTGTTTTTTTTTATAAGTTAAATCATTTGACAAGTTTGAATAGGAATCCTAACACATCTACAGTAAGATTTTAATACAGAAGTAGTGGCCAACACACTGCATGGAATTTGTCCCTTTAACAGATGCACTATCAAATATGTGAAATATCCCAATTTAATCAGAAAAGAATGGACTAAATCCTCATCTCAGTTACTGACTGGCTTTAGTTCCCATGGGATGGAATTTGATGTGGTGAATTTAACAGGAAACAATAGACCAAACAATCTAATCGCCCATAAAAATTAAACACTGTATTTTCATAACTTGGGAGTTATGTAAGGAAAATCTCAGAGGCATGCAGTTATAAGAGCTCCATACTCAGCAAGCACACTTTGAAGGATAAGGCCAAACGATAATTGCCTCCAGAACTTGGGAAGTATAGAGATCTCAAATAATCACAATCCCCAGAGCACATTAGTCAGCTTGGAAGTTGTTCATGCACTTTTGCAGAGAAAATGTGGGGGGAAAAAGACCAGGAGAGGGAGGAGGCCTTCACGCAGCTAAGTTTAATCATTCTTGCTCTCTGTGCACATGCTCATCCTTAACCAGCTAAGCACCTTGTTTCCCTGAAAGTCCCAAAGCGTATGTGTAGGCAATGCACACCCATACCACTCCCACGCACAAGGTTAAATACACGCCAGCATTTTCAGGAGCAGAAACTGAATCCCAGCCACCTTCAACATCACTGGATTGGCTGCTTTTCCCTCAGGAAAAATATGTACACTTTGGTCATGCAGGACAGTAGGAATCGCATACACACCCTTCTGTGTGTATATTGGCTAACAGAGACCTCAACCCAGAGTGCTGTATCCTATTTTTAAACTATCTCCTTTTGAACTCAATAAAATACACATACTTGAAAAAAATATAAAAACATCCATCCACCTGAGAGAGCAGATCTCCTGGCTGTTGAGGACTGGGAACAGGAGATAGAAAACTTCTTCAGAGCCCAGCCCTTACCTTTGTCTTGCTTGTTAATTCCTCACAGACAATGCAGACACCAGGCCCACGGATTTTTGGCTACCCTGTGGTCTGCTTCAAGTTTCCCTATGTTCAGAGCTAGCTTGCTCATGATTAGAAAGTGATAGTAGAAGAAAATTGTGNTTACTCTGGATCTAGCCTGACCCTATGGCCCACTAGGTGTACTCCTGGAGAACATCAACAGGTTTAGCTTCATGCAAAAGGTGTTCAGTCAAGCCATCTACTCCAAGACTTGCAGCTCGATCAAAGCACAGCAAGTGGTGATGATGGGAAGGTTTGCTCCAAAAAGCATTCCTGATCACAACTAAAATGCTGGGTGGACACACCCTGGAAGACATGACATTGCCATGGCAGGATAAATGGGCAAAAAGAGGCTCTGCTGGAATTTTGAACAGGGAAGAGGCCTTTGAACTCCATATGATATAAATGAGAAACTCATGCAGACCACACAACCAATTCAGAAGAAATGGTGGTTTATTCTAATCAGCCATACTACACAACTGAGACCAGGGGAAGGGTAGGTTCCCATATCTGCTGCCAACCAGGAGCAATAGACACAACCCTGCCAGGCCGTACCCCACCATCAGGTATGGAGCCCATCGTCTTGCTGTTTCTGTACCCCCATACTCTATTGATGTGAGGGAACCTCTGAAGGTTAACACAGCTACAGAGTTTTTTGCTTTGGTCTCACAGACCTTATAACAATGCAAATACAACCCAAATAAAGGTGCAAGTCTTCAGGGCATAGACTACATAAGTCTATAGGACTCACTCTGAACAGTGTTTCTGTATGCTTGTTAGATGCATTGGATACAGGCTCTGATCGAACTTGGAAGACGTGGTTGTCACGTTTTCCCAGAAAAATCCATTCAGGCAGGAGAAAAATCAGTGAGCTGATTCTGTGTCTTGTCAGTTAAACTAACACAAGAAGTCACTTGAAATATTACCCAGAGAAGTAGTCCATCTTCTTATGCTGCTCTCTGCAGGGCTGGCACTGCAGTAAAATCAAGTTTTGCTGGAATGTTTCACCTATCCTTTTAAACACGGACTTTCTGACCCTGATCTTGGAGGCAGAAGCCTGCTATTTCCAAGTGTTGCATTACTGTGGCCCTTAGCCATGCTCTAGGGAGATGAAGTCAAGGTCCATTTCAGCAACAGGGCACCATTGNTAGACCAAACAATCTAATCGCCCATAAAAATTAAACACTGTATTTTCATAACTTGGGAGTTATGTAAGGAAAATCTCAGAGGCATGCAGTTATAAGAGCTCCATACTCAGCAAGCACACTTTGAAGGATAAGGCCAAACGATAATTGCCTCCAGAACTTGGGAAGTATAGAGATCTCAAATAATCACAATCCCCAGAGCACATTAGTCAGCTTGGAAGTTGTTCATGCACTTTTGCAGAGAAAATGTGGGGGGAAAAAGACCAGGAGAGGGAGGAGGCCTTCACGCAGCTAAGTTTAATCATTCTTGCTCTCTGTGCACATGCTCATCCTTAACCAGCTAAGCACCTTGTTTCCCTGAAAGTCCCAAAGCGTATGTGTAGGCAATGCACACCCATACCACTCCCACGCGCAAGGTTAAATACACGCCAGCATTTTCAGGAGCAGAAACTGAATCCCAGCCACCTTCAACATCACTGGATTGGCTGCTTTTCCCTCAGGAAAAATATGTACACTTTGGTCATGCAGGACAGTAGGAATCGCATACACACCCTTCTGTGTGTATATTGGCTAACAGAGACCTCAACCCAGAGTGCTGTATCCTATTTTTAAACTATCTCCTTTTGAACTCAATAAAATACACATACTTGAAAAAAATATAAAAACATCCATCCACCTGAGAGAGCAGATCTCCTGGCTGTTGAGGACTGGGAACAGGAGATAGAAAACTTCTTCAGAGCCCAGCCCTTACCTTTGTCTTGCTTGTTAATTCCTCACAGACAATGCAGACACCAGGCCCACGGATTTTTGGCTACCCTGTGGTCTGCTTCATGTTTCCCTATGTTCAGAGCTAGCTTTCTCATGATTAGAAAGTGAGAGTAGAAGAAAAATGTGAAGAAGTCAGATTTTGAGGAAGGATTTGAAGAATGCAAGGAGAAATCTGGAATGACTGGAAGGAAGCTGCAGAAAGTGGAAAGAAACTCAACAGTGGGAAGAAGATCTCTGCTTGTAAGCCCTGTGACCTAACAGAGACAGATTTGTAGACTAAGAGAGTCACTGCTTGAGGACCCAGCAACCACAACATTTGCATTACAAGATTTACTCTGGATCTAGCCTGACCCTATGGCCCACTAGGTGTACTCCTGGAGAACATCAACAGGTTTAGCTTCATGCAAAAGGTGTTCAGTCAAGCCATCTACTCCAAGACTTGCAGCTCGATCAAAGCACAGCAAGTGGTGATGACGGGAAGGTTTGCTTCAAAAACCATTCCTGATCACAACTAAAATGCTGGGTGGACACACCCTGGAGGACATGACATTGCCATGGCAGGATAAATGGGCAAAAAGAGGCTCTGCTGGAATTTTGAACAGGGAAGAGGCCTTTGAACTCCATATGATATAAATGAGAAACTCATGCAGACCACACAACCAATTCAGAAGAAATGGTGGTTTATTCTAATCAGCCATACTACACAACTGAGACCAGGGGAAGGGTAGGTTCCCATATCTGCTGCCAACCAGGAGCAATAGACACAACCCTGCCAGGCCGTACCCCACCATCAGGTATGGAGCCCATCGTCTTGCTGTTTCTGTACCCCCATACTCTATTGATGTGAGGGAACCTCTGAAGGTTAACACAGCTACAGAGTTTTTTGCTTTGGTCTCACAGACCTTATAACAATGTAAATACAACCCAAATAAAGGTGCAAGTCTTCAGGGCATAGACTACATAAGTCTATAGGACTCACTCTGAACAGTGTTTCTGTATGCTCGTTAGATGCATTGGATACAGGCTCTGATCGAACTTGGAAGACGTGGTTGTCACGTTTTCCCAGAAAAATCCATTCAGGCAGGAGAAAAATCAGTGATCTGATTCTGTGTCTTGTCAGTTAAACTAACACAAGAAGTCACTTGAAATATTACCCAGAGAAGTAGTCCATCTTCTTATGCTGCTCTCTGCAGGGCTGGCACTGCAGTAAAATCAAGTTTTGCTGGAATGTTTCACCTATCCTTTTAAACACGGCCTTTCTGACCCTGATCTTGGAGGCAGAAGCCTGCTATTTCCAAGTGTTGCATTACTGTGGCCCTTAGCCACGCTCTAGGGAGATGAAGTCAAGGTCCATTTCAGCAACAGGGCACCATTGCTGGATTTCTGTAAGACCAAGGGCGACTGGGAATATCAGACAGTAATGAGAGAGCTGCAGAACAGAAGATAAAACTTTTTCCGACCTGCGTTCGTCCTATAATCAATATGAGAAGTATAACAGGTAAATACAGGCTGTCTTTGCAGGCCATTGTCAATGCTACATTCATGACCAACGTGAAGTGCAAAGCCCCAGCTCAGGAACAGCCAGAACATGCCTGCTATGGTGTGCAGGACCCCGTGTATCTGCCAGGCTCAAAGAGTCAAGCACAGGCAAATGCACAAGAGAAACCAAAATGGCAACAGCTTATGTCCTCAAGGCCACTTCTGAAGAGTAATGTAGATAATTATGTAATATCTAATTAATATAATTAAGCTTTAAAAGTAAATTACTACATGATAATTCATTTCTTGAAACAGATGTAGCCTCTCTTCCTCTTTCCCACCCAATTCATTTATCTATCTGCTTTTCTGCCTGTGTTTAGCGACAATAAGTTAATCCTCAACTCCACTATACCAATGGGTATTTCCTGTTGCCTTCCAGGGAATTTGTGATCTCCCGGTCTTTATCAATGGAAAGAATGCATAAAGATTTAAGTAACAGGTAAAGATATGAATTATCCATAAAGCCAGACTTTTTACTAATGTAAATAAGCAGTTATGCTGCAGATATGAATCCTTCCAGAATTATTCAGAGATGGTTTCTGGGAAACTCCACTCCACCAATGCCAATGGGCAGAGGTGCAGAAATTCAGTTCACGTTTGTGATCACAAGCTTCAAACAAAAATAACACAAGCTGCAACACTCAAACAGGCATATCCAAATCAGAATATTAAATCAGAGTGCTCTTCCCACATACACAGTAAAGTGACAGTCAGTTATCACTATGTCAAGCCAAGAAGTGTCTAAGGTGTGGCTCTTCCTGAATGAACATGAACAAAGTAGTGACCATATATAGTGGCAGGATCCTCCTTGGCTACCAAACGCTGTTCTGTTCCAAAGCACACGATTTTTTTTTTCCCCAAACCGNCTTTTTTGTCCCTTCTTTCTACATCATTTAACTTCTGAGTTTTTGGTAGACCTGTATGTGTTGTACGTTTCTTTTGCAACCACCACAACAGGAAGAGGAAAAAGAAAAAAAAAAAAGAAGAAAAAAAAGAGACAATTTCTTTAGAAGAGTATAG
>VZTO01013439.1:49765-61210 GCA_013400615.1 Syrrhaptes paradoxus
AAACAAAAACAAAATAGAGTCAAAATAAAGTCGAGGCATCATCCTTGGAAACCATGCGCTGTTCTGAACCAAAGCACACGATTTTTTTTTTCCCCAACCTGCAGGCTCATTCATCACCATATTATTCAAGTCTCATGCTGTTATAACTCTGTTAACACCAGGCCCATAGAAACTCTGATTGCCTGCTGATACTGAAAGAAAACACACATCTCTCCAGTAACATACAACCAAATTTTGTTCTGGAGTTTCTTTCAAAACAAGCTGTTCCACTGCATTCAAGTGCATCACAGCTCTGTAAATTAATGGCCACTTGGCAGCACAGTTCTAGAAAGTTAAATAAAATACATTATTAAAAGCCAAAATTTGCCTACATAAAGCAGCAGGGTTTTTTTCTTTTTTGTCCCTTCTTTCTACATCATTTAACTTCTGAGTTTTTGGTAGACCTGTATGTGTTGTACGTTTCTTTTGCAACCACCACAACAGNTTTGCAACCAATACAAAAGAAAGAGAAAAAAGAAAAAAAAAGAGGGGGGAAAAACGGGTCAATTTCTTTATTAGACTATTTGTTTAACATTTTAATCCAGGATATTCTCCTACCATACTCAAGAACACACATAATTCCCATCAGTTCTAAAACCAACAAAAGAAGAATAGTCTTGTGAACTTGCGTTTAGTAATTTCAGCTGCAAGTAACAAAAGTATAGCTAAAAACAGCTGAATCCAGTAGAATGTAAATAAGAGATCCTTGCCAAATCTTTCCTGGTTGCTAAATACTCTACCAAGTTTAAAGATCCCATTGCGATACCTTTGTTCTTTATTTATAAGGCTTTGAGTAAGCCACCCCCTTTCCATATTAGTTAGTTTATGCCCATATTCCCATGATTATTGCAGAACAATTCCAGGTGAAAGGTTGTTCGTGTTTCACACCAACATTCATCTGAATTTTTCCCCCTTTCCTAATGATATATTTTTAAACCATCAACTGAAATCTTAGAAGAATTCAACCAAAATATTTGAAGTTCTTTGAAGTTTTCCTTCTTCAGAAACAAGGCAATTTTCACAAAGCATCTTAACTGCACAAGTGGGTCTCAAAGACCTCATTCTAAGGAGTTTTCGTAAAGTTTCCGAAGGAGGAAAAACTTTTCCTGCTTTTCTCATTTCTCCAGTGGGCTGAGAACCCTTTGAATCAGAGTAAAGAGACCAACTATTTGGATATCTTTTGCTCCATCAGTGATATCTGTGCAGTACTGGATGTACTCCCAAAGTCCTGCCTGAACATATTCCAGGTTGAGTTGTGCAGGACTTAGGAGGGGTTCTCTGAACACTGTCTTTCCTCTGCACCTTTGCTGGGAAAGCAGAACAGCATTCCCAAGGCATTACACAACTTTGCCGCAGGTAAAGCATGAGATACCGAGTGGGAATAGTAATTAGAAAAAATTCGAAACTGAGTGACCTTCCCTCACGCTAACATGCCACATAGTACTAGCTTTGTCCTGACATGCGAGGCACTTCTGTATCTAATCCAGCAATCACTTTACATTTCATGAATCTACATGCAATGTGAGTCAGATATAAACAGAGTTGCCCAACCCTTTAAAAAATTCCATTACAATTACTCTCTCTGCCAATTCAAGTGAAAGTTTTAGGCAGATCAGGTGGCCCACAGCTCACTAACTTCTTTCCTCTGGTGCGAGAGGCTGGGATGAGGCAGTGGGTGACAGTGCGGATCACTCTCTGCATGCAGACATCACCAGCCGCTTTTTCTCAGCTCAATCCTGCTGAGAGCTTTTTTCAGCCCTCTGACACACTCCAGTCTCTGGTTGGCATGGTCCTTTTGAGGTGTCAGTCTCACCGAACCTCACCAAGGATGCCTTTCAGGTGTTATCTTGCACTCATGGCACAGGGCTGACCAGAGAGGTACAGAGCTCAGGAGCTTCCCTTAGTGGATTACACTTCTCCAACACATACCCATGCTAAAGCTCTGTGGCTTACAAAATAATAGGAATTCCTTATAATCATTAAGTCTTACCCACTTGCCCCCCAAGTCTCGTGATATTTCCTGTCCAAGCCAGAGCTCCATAGAAATGGAATTAAGTTATTTGATAGGCATCTCCTCTTCTACTACAAAAAAAAACGGAGCTGAGAGGATCTACAGATACAACCTTGCAGGTACCTCACAGGAAAAGAAGTTTAAAAAAAAAAAAAAAACAACCAAATAATGCTTTGTTTGCAAAAACAGGGGAGGAAATGAATTGTTTCCAAGTTTTTTGGTACTGAACAGTAAAAGTTGCTTATATTTACTTAGGCTTTGATGCAGAAGGAGCTTGGCACAAAGGATAACCATGGGTTTCTCCCCAGAAGTTGAGAGAAGACTAGCTGATGTATACCAGAGACTTGAATTTAAAATTAAGCAAATTTAGAAAAAATGGACTAAAACATTTAAATTACAAATAAAATTAGTTCAGAAAAGTAGGCTTATAGGGTCAGAAAAATACATCTTTGCCCTCCACCTAGTTCCTTCCTGAAATGCTTGCTTGCTGTCTGATTACTGCTCTCCTCCCCCAATATAAAACAAAATAAGAAATCTTTATCTCCAACCTCAGTTCAGTGACTCACACCAAAAACATACCCTTTTAACTTCCCTGAACTTCTGAGGAATCTAGAAGTGCAATCCTCAAAGCCCCAAGGGAAGTTTGGCATTTCATAATAGCCCAGGAGCCCCACCTGAGGTATGAAGAATGCTTTGAAACATGTCTGTGATTAATTAATTAACATATTGGCATCTAAGTAGCTTTTTAACACTCTGCCTAATGTTTTAGTTTGGAGCTGCCTGTGCCTGTCACAGAGACTGGGTGGACTGATGCCATTACCCTGTCAAGAATAATGCATTTTACATCTAAGTAAACATAGCAATGGAACATAGATACAGCAACAGGAATTAAGGATTAATTACAATTATTCACAGTGCTTAAAGAGAAGGCATTTTACAAAGGGAGGAAGCAATTACTTTTAAAGACAGGGATTTTTTGCTTCAACATTTCTGAGTAGTTGCATCATTCCTACTCTTGACAACAAAGTCAAAATCAGCACATTAGAAAACAGCCCTACAGATGAGAGTCAGAGCTCTGACCTTACATCTGCCCTCCCAAGTGAAATGAAGGTTTGCTCTCCCCTCTCCCCACGTGCTTGCTCTCCCCTCCATGCCCAGAGCTCCCTGGCCAGGCAGGTGCTGGTGGGTGCCCTAACCTGCACCTAGGGTGAAGTCCCCAGTGGGCACCGACAGCAGGGAGCACAGAGATGATGGATAATTCACCCAGGAGCCCCATGCACTGTGCTTGCCTGTGGATGATGTGATTCACGCAATCCTGACATTTAGACCCTCTTTCCTATCAGCTGAGGACCTGAAGTGAGCCATTTAATTTGCAGAAAAAGATGTTTCCTCAAAAAGGGTGAGTTATATTAAACCTTTATTGAAGTGTTAACTAAATTACTTGGTTAACCAGGGTATTTTGGAATATTTTTGTTTGTTTGGGTAAGCACGAAACCCCCACAACCTGAACAAAGTACAACCAAAATACTTAAACAAACACAAACCCTCTTTCTCCCCTCCCAGCTACTAGAATAAATAACTTGTTTGTTGCATATGAGAGTCTTAGGCAAGTACTGAATCAAAGGAAGGAGTTTTGCATTTAGCCCTGAGAATAAGGAGGTTCATGGCCATCCCTAGCTCTCGTGGGAGCACATTTCACCACACCGCTGTAACGCTGGGGAAAGCTGTCTGCCGTGCTCATTACTTCCTTGTGTCAGTTAACTGCTTTGTTATGGTAGGGGGACTGACAGCAAAGGAGACTTCATCAAAGGAGGTTCCAGCACGACTGATTGTAGGTATCCCAGGTGGGATTTTTGGGTTGCTTTCCATCAGCTTGGAAGGGCAGGGTCAGTCTGCAGGCGGTGGCTCTGACTGCTGTCAGCATCTGTCACCTCTGGCTCATTGAAGAGGAGCCCATGTAGAGCTGAGAGCAGCTGTCCCTTTTCTTTATTTTCTAATTTGTGTACTGGTCTTTGCTTTGGTTTGACTGCAGACAGCAAACCTCCTGAGAGACCAGGAAGCACTACAAAGTTGTATACCAAATTTGGAGTGGTTTGTGAATGTCCCACAGATCAGTGGAAAGACTGTATCTAGTTTCCTAATTTAAAATACAGAAGAAAGGAGTAAGCGGCACAGGATTTATCTTTGGAAATGATAGAATCATAGAATGGTTTGGGTTGGAAAGGACCTTAAAGATCATCAAGTTCCAACCCCCCTGCCATGGGCAGGGACACCCTCCCCTAGACCAGGTTGCTCAAAGCCTCATCCAGCCTGGCCTTGAACCCCTCCAGGGATGGGGCATCCACAGCTTCTCTGGGCAACCTGTTCCAGTGTCTCACCACCCTCACAGTGAAAAATTTCTTCCTAATAGCTAACCTAAATCGACCCTCTTTCAGCTTAAAATTATTACTCCTTATCCTACCCCTTACTCCCTACTTATAGGGAGTATTCTACTCCTTACTTATAGTCCTTACTCCCAGACAAAGAGTGCCTCCCCATCTCTCCTGTAGCCCCCTTTAAGTACTGGAAGGATGCTCTAAGGTCTCTCTGGAGCCTTCTCTCCTCCAGGATGAACATTTACAGTTCTCTCAGTCTGTTCTCATATGGGAGGTGCTCCAGCCCTCTGACTATCTTCATGGCCCTCCTATGAACTCACTCCAACACGTGTGAAGTCTAGATCTCACCACTGTGCTCATCAAAGGATGGTGCTTCTGGTGATGCATGAGATGCAACATAAACATCAAAACTCATCATTGTTCACAAACAAAACCATAAGATAAAAAATTCTGGTGAAAAAAAAATTCTAGTGGAAAACAAGCAAGTCAGACTCAGTTTAGAAAAAAATGAATATAAGAAATAATAACCCTAAACCCTTTGAGAAAGAGCAGCCCTACTGGAGCTGAGACTGAATGTCAAAATGTTTATATGCCTGTTGGTACAGAACTAGGATATGCTGATGTTTCTTGTATGACTTTGTATACAGATCTGGATACCTCAATACTGGAATGACAGCCACAAATTGGAAGGAATTCAGCAAAGAGCAACAGAGAAGATGAAAGAGCTACAGAGACTAATGTACATTGAGAGAGTAAAGAGGTTAACACATAGCCTGAGGGTAAAAGAAAAAAATGGTAACTCTTACAAAATATTTTAAAAGTGTGAACAGCAAGGAATTAAACTGTTTAGATTGCTACACCAAGAAGTAAAAATAGTGGAATTAAGAATAGTAACTTATCCTATCCATTGTGATACTAAAGAAATACAAACATAATATACTGAGCAGTCTTATCTGGAGGTGGAAATTAGGAACCGGATTTGTTTCAAATCTGTTGTTCCTATATTTATTTTCCACTTTTTTACACACTAGCGTATTTTTTTCTTTAGAACATCACCATATTATACTGATTTGCTTCCCCAAAAGATTATCCTCTCTCTCTCTAAATATATAGTGTAGCCAAGAAACAAGAGTGGAATTTTTTTTACTGCTGATTGAGCATCTGTCATTTCCACTCTTCCTACATTTCCAAATATGTATTCTAGGAATTACTATGTTTCCTCTCAGCAACAAAAGCATTACAACCACAGCCAATGTCATGGGTGCTTAAGACTCAGCTATGTCCTACAGAGATGAGTCTTGACCCAGCATGGACTATGCAAACAACTCTATAACATTGCAAGGGGACTAGTTTTGCACATGATACACGTCTGTTGCTAGGCTTAAAGGTACATTTGTAACCAGAGCTCCATTCCCTTGATAGGATCATAATTCACAGGCTAATAAAAAATAGCTGATGACAGCATTTGTTGTTCAAGGGAAGGAAATAGCCTTTGAAGGGCATTTCCACTCAACACTAAAATACATCTTTCTGAGCATCTGGAGATTTCACATCCTGCACCTTTGTAAAGCACAAACTTCACTCTTTCCTAAAGGGATAATGGGTAAGAAAAAGATATCAGGTATAAATTCCAGAACCTGCTTTTCTCCTCCTCCCTTAAAATTCTCATAGTTGACAATACAATCTGAGTCAACAAACTCCCCGGTATGATCATATTTTTATTAGACACTCTTCACAACCTTTTTCCTCACCACATGGTACAAAACGCTTCATTTTTTACAAGAATCACCTGCATAAAATCTTACATTCATCACTTAGGATTCTCAGTTAGTTCTGAGAAGGTTAAAGGAAAAATTTGAATAAAAATAATAATCACAATTATGCGAAATCTATACTATTCAAACCATGCTAATCACGAGCTGTATATACCGATTATATATTTGTACAGAAATCTAGTTCTGAAGGATCACTGAAACACAAAATCACATTGTATGTTACCAATTTCTTTCGCTTACTTATCTAAAGATCAATCTTTATTTTTGTCAAATATTTGGATAACAAAGGCAGTGAGAAATTCCAGGCTCAATTATTCTTCTTCCACATAGCTTCCCTTGACAAAAATTAATCTAATACTACTACACTACCTGTTAATTATAATTTAAATCCTACTTAAACTTAGCTTTATGACCAAGTTTTGTACTTCTTAGTTGAGAAAAATTACTTTTGAAACCCAGAGGAATGTTGACAAATCAGAATTGCAAACTGCAGTCCTGCACAGTTATGAGCTGTGCAGTTGTTTGTTTATATATGAAAAGAGCAGTATAAATTAGTCCAAAATCTAAATTAAGAGCACCGATTTAGAAACAAAATGTGTCCCAAAAGAGTCAAAGACTCAAGGACTTGCTTATTATTTTTAAACTCTCAGATTCTTCCATAAGTTCAGCTGTGGGTGACAACACAGCAAAGCTGCTGCATCTTCTCAGTTGTTTGGTGGCTACAAGTGATGCAGGTTGGTGGTCTCTGCTGGAGAGCTGGCCACAACCTGAAATTGCCCCTGCAGCTGGCAGCGATTTGTGCACTTGTCCAGGATGGGGGAGCCATCTACTAAGTGACTTTGTTGTCCCCTGGGGGCCAGAAACACACTAGTGACCCTCCCCCTGCCTCTGCCCAGGCTCGGCTTCCCATGGTATAACCTC
This sequence comes from Syrrhaptes paradoxus, assembly GCA_013400615.1. Lineage (NCBI taxonomy): Eukaryota > Metazoa > Chordata > Aves > Pterocliformes > Pteroclidae > Syrrhaptes > Syrrhaptes paradoxus. The sequence continues at coordinate 56,887 of VZTO01013439.1, forward strand.
AAGGGCTTCAGACACTAGAATTATCAACCTGATGTTTTCCATCACAACATCAGCAATTAAAAAGGGAAGCAGGAGACTGAAAAATGAAGTGCCATATGGAACAAAACACCAGGCAGGGTATGATCCTCTGGGCACACATCCTCCTTGGCATTCCATCCCTCTGTTGTTAGGGGGACACCCGGCACGTTGCAGCTGAGAACATTTTGGCAGTATAAAAAGCCAGATTTGCAGGCAGCCAGCTCTGATAGGCTTGACCTGTTGAGTTGTCCATGTCTTACCATGTATTAATCACTTACTGGGGGGGTGTTAACCCCACAGCAAGGAAACACAGCTATGCCGTTACTCTGCGCACACCAAGGCAGGCGATATATTGCATGAGACTGGATTCTGTTCCATCCAATAATCTGACCTTTCTGAAAGAGAAATAGCCTATTAGGAATTAATGTACTGCACATAGAAATGTCTGCTTGCATTCCACTTTCACAGACATGTCTTTGGCGCCTGGGGTATTAACTTTCAGACTTTGTTTCTCTTTATTGCATATTCGTCTGCAGTACAGTTGCCTACAAACGGGGTGCAGTAGAAAAACAAGTTGTGTTGCCTTTTCCCTTTCCCAGTTCTCTCAGCTGAAAAGGTAGTTCATTCATAAGACCATAAATTATCTTAATAATTTCTTATGTGAGACACCATAATCTAATGAGAGTTTATTTTCAATTTTGGTCAGAAGTATAACCTATGTCAAGTTCCTATTTATAAGTAACAGATATTTTTGTAATGCTCCAGTAGCAATAAAATAAACAGCATTGTAATGAAGTGTCTCTGGAAAACAAGATGAAAATAATAAATGCTTAAACACAAAAGTAAAGGCAAATCATTGTTGCTTAATAAACATAAAATTTCTTCCAAAAATATTACATCCTTATCTGGTTCAGAGCTACATTATATGCTATTTTGATTAGGCTTCTTGTATAAATAAAAAACAACTATTATTTTGCAGACACAAGAATGAAAAATATATTCATCAGGATGTTACTCACAAACCATCCAAAAGATAGTTTTAACCACAATGCAAAGAAATCAATCTGACCAATGAACTGTACAATTTATGTTCTGAAAACTCTCTGTTCTATAAAATAGAATTTGCTAAATTTATTCAGAACTAATGTATTTCTCACTTCATCTATGAATATACCATTAAGGTCAATCCAGTAATTTTTTTAAAATATAGCTGAGAATATATTTTGATTATGTATCTTTCCCAGTGTTGCAATGCATTTTTGGTAGTTTACTCCTTTATCCTTATTTTGCAAGAATAACCACGCAGGTTTCTATTTTGACACTGGCAGGTTACAATGCTTGAGGCAGACATCAAGAATTATGCAACTTGGTAAGTTCCTATTCATTTTTGGCTTTTTGTAAAACAGTAGCTAACAACAAGCACTAGTACCCATGTATAATGCATATTATATTAATGTGTATAATGTATATTACATTCATTCAATATTAAGCAAAAATAATTTCAATAGCAGGATGTAACAGCTTATACATTATTAAATAAGGGAAGTCAAAAAGAACATTTATATGAATACACTCCAGAAAAGAGTAATTGGCAGGAGAATACTTGGGGCAGAAGTTATTTCACCATCTTTTAACGTGACAGCAACTGTGTGATCACATATGCACAGCTACTCGGTGCAGGAAAACTGAGATTAAATGCTCCTGTGCATGAATACATGCAGACAATGATGCTAACACTAATCACTCAAAAGGGTATAAAGATGCAATGGGTCAAAAAAAAGGAAGTTATTTTTGTTAGCAGCATTATCCTCATGCATTCACTAGGACCAGAGCTTTTAAGGCTTTGAGAGCAGAATTTCTTATTCTGTAAACATAGTCAAAAAAAAAAGGCTCTTAGAGACCATAATAAACAAGCACTTTCACACAGTGAAGTGGTTACAGTATTTACTTTCCTGAGATGGATCTTTCTGGCAATAATGCGTATTTGGAAAAACACTTACTTCCCCCTACATGAAATACAAACAGGTTTTGTTTCGGGGTTTTTTTTGCTCATTTTGTTTAAAGATACCTCTAGGTATCTCTGGATTTCTAGTTTAAGATCCCCTGTGGGGAATCCATTCTAGATGGAATTTAATTATGATATTTCAAAAAAATAAGATATTTCCTTGGCATTTTCATACCTCTATCTGGTGGTATAACATACCAGTAGCCATTGATCAACTGGTTGCTATGAACCAGAGTACCACCTGCTCTTCTGCGTATAGAAAGCTATATTGATCTGAATGTTATGCAGTTAATTTAGTGATTTTTTTATTTCATTTTTCAACATCAGTTCTACTCATTTCAAACAGCTGTACAGAACAGGGTGTTGTTATTGTACAGGTAAATAGTGCACAGCTACAGAAGAGTCTTCATTTGTAAAGAAAAACTCATCCAAAACCTCTATTTACAACTCATTATGTTTGCAAAATGAAATAGACAAATTCAGAGACAAACTCTCATGCTCTCTCCTAAGTGTACCCCACTGAGAAATGAGCCCCTTCTTTTCTGTCTTGCCATGAATTTTAGCCCCTATTCCTTTGCATACACAGAAGGGGGAGCTCCCATGTGGGATTACACTCCTTGTTCTCCCTCCCTGCTTTTGCCATTGCCACTCTCACTCCTGATCCCAGTTGGTCAGAGAAGCAACATAGCAGTGAAGGGACACAGTGTCCTTCCACCTGTACTGGATCCTCCTCAGAGAAATTAGCAACATTACATTAATGTAATGCCCTTGATTACACAGACATAGAGATGGGCTCCAGCTGAAAAGCTTCCTTTGCCAGCCACCACGTGGGATCTCAGTGGGCAGTGGGACCAGCGTTCATACAGCTCCAGCCTCTGCCTTGACTCTCCTGAGGAGCCTTCTGGTCAGAAGTCAAAGTGACTTGCTCTGGGTGGGATAGCTCTGGATCATTAAACCATTAAATCATTAATCACGTTAAACCACTACATCTCCTCTTCTGAAAAAGATGAAGGTGAATTCTTCTCTCTCCATCCTTTCCTTGCTTTTAGCCACAGCAGGTGAGCAAAGCCCCAAACCAAGAAAGCCAGACACATTCTTTCACTATCACGTCAGTACACTATTTTAGCCTAATTATCTCACACTTGCATTATCAATACTTGTCCAAAAACTTGTCTTGTCTCACTAGATTAACAATGAGTAGAAATTTCACAACAGCTGAATCTTCTCTTAGCTGTGGGTATAAATCCCAACCTTAATGTTCTCTTAATACATTTCTGAACTGAATATCTCTATTCCAGTTAATTTCCAACTTTAACCATCTAGATTTTAAAGCAGATGTCCCCAAATAAGGATGTGAAAGCTGACTTACTTCCTCTTTGAATGAAAACCAGACAAAACCCTTTCCTTTCACAGAAGAAATAATACGACTCACCCATTATTTTGTAAAACTGCTTTACAGAAAGCAGTAAGATTTGGAGATGCTTTGAGGGAAAGAAAAGTCACTGAAAGAAACATTATTCTTACCAGCTTCATGAACCATCTACACCTTCCTCTGTGTTCCCTACAAGTGATTTGTTTTCTTCTCAGTAAAAGAGCAGAAAGCATGAGAATGGGAATCACAACTTTTCAAAAAGATTTGAATAATAAAAAGAAAAAAAGAAAAAGAAAAAATCTTTGTCTGCCAGTTATGATACTGGGATGCTAGAGAATAGATGTCACTTCTGGGCTCTGTCAAAGACTTTCTGAGTGACTTTGGCTTAGAGAAGTCAAAATCTCTCTGGTCCCCATGTCCATACATTAAGCAGGGATAACAGTAATACCATCTTTGTGAACCCACACAGTTAGTTCCTTAGTGTAATAGCTGTCTCCTAGCAAGTCCACGTCAGGCACCTAAGACATTATTGACCTCTTATCCAGGTTGACACTGCTGTATGAAGTAGGCAACTACTATGAGGCAATAGCTGCTCAAGAACTTTCTGCACAATACCATAACAGCTAATGCAGATCCAGTTAACCTTGTGCACTTATGGAGTCCTAAATAAAATAGTGTCTGAGCATATCTAATCTACCTGTGTTCATGTACTCACCTCAGGTGGGCAACTGCTTGCGAAAGAAAGAAATAATGATGTATAAGGAGGCTAAGAAATAGTTTCTCATAAGATCTTACGCATCTAAGTTAGATGCAAGTAGTTATTAAACACCTACGCCCAAACTGCAAGTCTTGAAACGCCATCAGTGAAGAGTGGCATTCCTCAGGGACCTGTACTGGAACCAGTGCTTGTTTAATATCTTCATCAATGA
>VZTO01013440.1:8819-31331 GCA_013400615.1 Syrrhaptes paradoxus
GCCGCTGTCGCAGCAGCTGCCGCTGCAGCCGCGACTGCCGCGGCCGCCATGTTGTGGCGGAAGACGAGCGGCCGCACCCCCACCAGAGAACCCGCCCCGCCCCGCCTCCTCTCGCGAGATCACAGAACACCCACCTCCACGCTAAGATAGCAGCGCCCACAGTGGCTTCACTGCCGGCGGGTTCCCCGCCCCTCACCGATGCCCCTCCCTCCCTGCTCCGCGATACAAATGGCCGCGCCTAGGCCCCGTAGTCTTCTCTCGATGGTCCCTCCCCCTAACTGTAGGTTCTCAGTGGTGCTCCGCTGTACTAGTCCCGCCCCAGGGCGCGGTCACGGTGCGGTGGTTCCGCCCGGCGGGTGGCGGCGGCTTGTGGGCGGAAGGAGCGGGGTGAGCTGCGGCCTGCGGTGGGGGCTCGGCGGCGAGCGGCGGGGCAGGCCCGGCCCGACGTGACTCGGCCTCCGTGAGGAGCGAGGGCTGAGGGCGCCGCCTCCCTGAGGCGCTCACCGCAGACGCTCCCTCTGCGGCCCGCTGTCGGCGGCACCATGTCGGCGCTCCCGAGGAGCTATAACCCCTTCGCCGCGGACGAGGAGGAGGAGGCGGCAGCGGCGTGGCCGGCGAGGAGCGGCGGGGAGGCGGGCGGCGCGGAGCGGCAGCGGTACCTGCAGCAGGAGGTGCTGCGCCGCTCCGCCGCCACCGCCGACAGCACCGCCCGCTCCCTCTCGCTGCTCTACGAGTCCGAGCGCATCGGCGTGGCCGCCTCCGAGGTGGGTCGCGGCCCCGCGGGGCAGCACAGCTCGGGGCGGGCGGCGGCGAACCGGGGACGGAGCCCTCTGCCCCCGGGGCGGTCATGGTGTACCGGCCGCCGGGGCCGAGGGGCCGCCCTGCGCCTGCCGCCTCCCGCCGGGAGCCTGCGGTTACAGCTCTGGGGAGGGCTCGTCCTTTCTACCCCCAGAAGTTCTCTTTTTAAAGGTAGTAGGTGTTCCAGAGACAATGTTTCCCTCTCTGTCACTGTGGGCCGATTTGATGGGTGGAGGCAGTTTGTTTTTTGAAGAAAAACCCCAGTTAAATCCTTCTGTCTGTGTAGCGCTGAGACTAGGACTAGGCTGGGTTTTCCGCTGCTTTAACAGCTCTTACTGGTCTCTTGTCAGTGGCATTTGTACCGATTTCTGTCTGACTAAAAAGCTTTCAGCAGTTCTGATGAAGTGAAGAGCCTGCCCTGTTGTTTGTGGTGTGCTCACTTCATCCCCATTAATCATTTCCTTCATTCTTCTGGCCTTGCTTCGGAATAGAGTTTATATTTGGAGACATCACTCATAAAGGTCTTGTCCCTTGTGTCACCTGCTAATGGGATGTTGCCTTGATAGTTAGGTGTTGCCTCAATTAGAGCAGGTGCTGGTGCTGAGGAGGGTTCTCTTCTGCTAACTTGCAGCCTCGTGATTCGTTTGTCCAGAAAAGCACAATCAAGGAATCAAGAATTTAGGCTTAATGCAGGGCTCACGGTAAAACTTGAATTGTATGTGTTTGCTGCTTTATTGTGGGGGGGGAAAGCATATTCAGCTAGAATTCGCCAAGGTTTAGAGAGAATAAGAACCCAAGTTCTTTGTTTTGCACTGGTGTTAGATGCAGGCAACTTTCCTGCTAAAATTAACCTTGGGATTCATTTGCAATAGTGTTTGTGCTGCTGAATTAGAAAATAAGATAGTTGTATATGTCAGAATTTCTAAATCCTGCACTGTTAGTATTAGCTAAAAGTTTATTCCTGCAATATGAAAAAGTTCTGTTTGCGTTTGTTTCCTTTGGTTATTCTGTTTCTAAATTATCAGGAACATCCCAGTAATGTGAAGATAGTGTTCCTTCTGGGTGAAGGTGTCATTCACAACTAGAAATAGTTTTTCCTGCTCATTTCCCTGCGAAGCCTTTGTATTTTCCCTGTATCGCCCATCTGGTGCCATGCTTGTTCCCTCAAGAATGAGGTATAAATGTCAACCTGACAAAAGGCCAATACAGAAAATCCCTGGATGCTGCTTGCGGTAGATGTCAGGAAGCTGGCATTGTGCAGTGATGAGGATTTTACAGCTGGTTAATGCTATGGCAGCCTCACAACTCTTGACTGAAATGCACTGGAGGAAGAGGAGTGAGTGAAAAAGCCGTATGCCTTTAGAAATAATCTGCACAGATGAAGGAACTATTATTTTTGTCTGTTAAATATGTTTGATGTTTCAGTTTATCTTGGCTTTTACTAGCTTCTCTTTTTCTGTCAATGTCTGTTAGGAGCTTGTCCGTCAAGGGGAGGCACTGAAGCGCACGGAACAGATGGTAGATAAAATGGACCAGGACTTAAAGACTAGTCAAAGGCACATAAATAGCATTAAGAGTGTTTGGGGGGGCTTGGTGAACTACTTCAAAGCCAAACCTCCTCCAGAGAGCAAGCCAGAGCAGAACGGAACCCCCGAGTATTATGCTAACAGTAGGTGAGTTATTTTTATTTATATTTATAGTGGTAAGAATAACTTTGTGGGAAATTAATTCAAACAACTGCATGAAGTTACACAAGTAATTCTTCAGAATCCTCTGGATTACCATGTGTACTTCCGTCTTATCAGGAAATCATGATTTGTGGCCTTAACATGCTTCCAGTTAAATGTTATGTGTCCTTCTCTAGCTTCTATTAAAAGCTGTAGATCAAAATTGCTGTGAAATTACTGTGTCTTACAGTACTTGTCTCTTCAGCTGAGAAATGTATGTAAAGCCTGCTAATGCTACATGGATTGATTTCCTCCTTCCCTCCCCCTCCATCCTGCACTAGAGGAGAGGAATAGGTTGCCTCCAAGACAGAAGATACAGTTTTGGTTTTTATATCAAAGTTTCCATATGCTATTTTCAGCATTAAAGCGATCAGTTCTGCTTTCACTGAAGACAGATGCTAATAGTTCATTTTAAGGGAACACGTTGGATCAGGTCTAACAAATTTACTCTTCTTGCATAAATTTGATACCTCTTCTTGTTTAACAGATTCACAATGAGACCTGTGCTCCATCGGAATGTTTTCTTTTTATTCTCTTTATTACTAGATTAAAAGAAGCAATGATGACTAGTAAAGAACAAGAGTCTAAATACCAGGAAAGCCATCCAAATTTAAGGAAGCTAGATAATTCAGGTTTGTTATCTTTATTTTACACAGAATTATTATCATCAATGTGGGGCAAACTTGCACAGTGGTGAAGGCCGAGACCCTTCAGCCTCCCCAACTGCTGGCTTACGTTGCTGCCTAACATATGGAGATTTGTATCCCAGCCTTGATGGCTTTGAATTCCATGGGATTGTTTCCCCTAAAACTCTTTACACCCATGCCAAAGATGTGACATTTTTTACTTGCATACAGATTTAGCCTGTTCTGCGAGGGATTTATGCTATATTCACTAAAGACTTTAAAAGCATCCAGTCCTTATATTTGCACAGAGACTCTAGCCAAGAATGCACACAATGCGTAGACAGCACTGTCCTGTGTCTGCCAAAATGTTAACTTGTATGTTCAGAGGTTCTCCTTTTTCAACCATCGTTTGTCATAGTTTTCTGATATGTTTTCCTAGTTATTTCGAACTTGGGCTGTAACCCTCCATACTAAAGTCATTACTTGATTCACGCGAGGAGGCATTCAGCATTTGGTCTTGTTCCCCGTTCTCACAATGTGTTAGGTTCTGTGATGACTTTTCTGTACATAGGAACTCCTCCTTCTTAAACTGAGGTTCAATTATTTAGTTTAGTAAGAGTGAGAAAGCAACAGGGTATCTTTACAGGTGTAGTTCTGTAAGTAAAGAAATGCTTTTTGGTAACACTCTCCGTTCCACTGCACATTATGTTAACAGTCTCTCCAGTAGAGGGCAGAAATAACTCTCTGGTGGCCTGGCCTGACCTGTGGGAATGCGAACTGCTGGTGGGAGTTACCACCCCACCTGCTTTGTTGGCTGGGTTTTTATTTTTTCTCTCAACTACCTAGTAGACTACAAAAGGCAGCCCAAAAGAGAATCATTGTAGCTTAATAGCTGTTCATCTTGAGGGATGCCCTGTAGGTAGTGCTGTTGGACTAGTCTTGATACTCCTGCTGCCAGGTTATGTGATTACATGGCAGCTCTGGTCAGACTAATTTTTAATAGCCCTTCTAAAACTTTAAAGGCTCTTCTTGCTAGCTATTTTATTATGTAATATTCTCTATTTTATACTTTTAACAGACAATGATTTCAGCAAAGCAGATTTAGTTTCTTCAGTGCAAAGGGATTCCTATCCGAAGAACCAACACCTGCGAGCTTACCACCAGAAAATTGATAACAACTTAGGTGAGGAGAAAATTAAAGCTGTTTGATGTAATACAACTTTCAATTTTTGGTTCTTAAACTAGAAAAAATGACTAAGTGATACATTGCCAACAAACACTTTTCCATTTAGTTCACATGTGAAATTTTGTACTAAAAATAATCATTTGCTTGTATTCTGCATTTCAAAACTATCTACATGGCAGAATGCAAAGTTTGATTGAAACGTACATTATTTGAATGGTAGAATGCTGGGGGATGCCTGTGGGCCAACTATTTGCAAATATTAGTAACAAATCTGAGTTAGAAATGCATTTCACATGAAACCACCTAGAAACAAACTGGCTGAACTGTCCCTGAGCAAAGAGACCAGGGGACAAACCCCCCACCAAAAGCATGAGTCCTCTTAGATCATATATTAGGAAAAACAAAAACACTCTTACCAAATGTGAATATGCTGTGAATCTGTCATGTGAATGAGGAAATGGCACTGAAGTATCCCATAACACTTGCATTCAGGAGATGAAAATGTTCCTTTGAATCATCCTATCAGCTGACTGGAATATCACTGGGACAAGCAGGCTTATCCATCCATTTTGAAAAATCTTATTAAGCAGGTACTAGTAATATTAATAAGGAAATCCTGCTTTAAATTGACATCCAGATTATACCAGTATGGATACTTACCACCTCTTTTTCTAAAGCTTTCCACTTACATGGAAAGGTGCATTGAACTTAACTGACAGTTAAATGCAGATATTAAACAGTCCATCAGTTTGGACCCAAAGAATTTACAGCTGTGTGCAGCTTTTGAAATAAACATGTTTTGCAGAAAATGGAAAAATTGAAACACACTAAATATTTAATTTGCTGCATTTCTTTTATTACTTCCCAAAACCATTCAGCTGATTTTTCTCTTTGTTCTGTAGCATATATACAAAGAGCCTCTTTGCTTACATGTGTCACTGTTTAGCTGGCCTAGAAAGAAGAGATTGGAAAGAAATCAGAAAGGAATAGATCAAAAAGAAACAGTGAGGCATAAGAGTTAGTGGAAACACATTTGTTCTACTCCCAAGCTGTGCGAAAATTTCTATCCTCAGAAGCATTTATAGCAATCAATCATGCAATAAAATAGTTTCCTTATAGCCAAATTAGAAAATCTGGAAATGGGAGTTTTCCATCTATGTTAAATAACTAACTGCTTAAATCTTCAGTGTATTGACAATCTCTGCATGAAGTTTAAAGGAAAACAATTGAGGTAGTGAGCATATTGTGTATACTGGGCTGAGAAAAGTTGTACCAAATTTTCTATAAAATACATTTTTTAACAAAGTAAAAACTACATTACAGGGTATGTCATTTTATAAAGATCCAATTTGGTTTTAAGCATTTGTAGTTAACTGGTAATGGAAAAAAGAAGGAAGTGATTATTTCTGGTGGTAATGCAGTAAAAGTGTTAAAATATTGGTGCTTCCACTACTGGAGAAGAACACTCAGACTTGAGCAGTTGTAACTAGTGCTCTCTAACCCAGGGCTTTAGACAAGAGGGAATCCTGATTGTGTCTGTTTAGACAGCATGCTTTATACTGCTTTCATTCCTTACGATCCCTCTCTTCGTTGGCAGATGAGATGTCTTCTGGGTTGAGTCGTCTGAAAAACCTAGCTCTTGGTCTGCAGACAGAAATAGAGGAGCAAGATGATATGCTGGATCGGCTAACAAAAAAAGTAGAGACACTGGATGTCAATATTAAAAGCACCGATAAAAAAGTCCGGCAACTTTAAAGGATTTTTAAAAATTTTTTTGCCCAGTGTCAGTTTTTCTTGGATGTCTGATCTCAACCATTCTCTTAAAAAATCTTGGAGAGCATCTGCTTCTTTTTTTTTCCTGACATGTTATTGATTTTGTCATCATTAAAATTGCATAATCTTAAGTGCAGCATAATACCTTACATTTCTTCTTAATGTACATGGGAAAAGTGCATGTTGAGTAAAATCTCTCAGCACTTGGTAGATGCTTTTGTGCTGGATACCCTGCTTGATTGTATAACCGTGCGTCATGTGCATGGAGGAATTTGCAGTCTACAAAGCTTCAGTGTCCTTGGCCTGGGAGCTGTGGTGAGAAACGTAATTGCGTTTTGCCTCTGTTTTGGGGAGGGGGCAGGAGGAACAGAATGTGCTGCTTTGTTCAGAACAAATGTTGCTAATTCTGTTTACCTACAGCTATTTTAAATTCTGAAAAAATGCTGATTTCCAGCTGTAAAAATAATTTGAAGTCACTGTACTCTGGCATTTCTGGGGCTTAAGGAACGAAGTGTTCTGTGGAAATTGTAAAATATCAAGGGTGTCACGCACTAATGATAATATCCTGTGTGTGTGTTCCCTTTCCTGATGACTTTTGCCAAATGATGGATCCACAAACTGTGGTTTTTATGTTTGGGTGGCTTAAATGCTATCACCTTTACAGTGTTTTCAGTAAAGACCTCTAAGGGTATCTTCTGGTCTGTGAGAAATGTTGATTGACAGTGACCCAAAAAGTTTGGGTAACAAAATCGGAACTTAAACGTATGTGCTCTTAAAGATTCCTTTGTAGAAATTGTCACCATCTGATTTTTTTATTTTCTGCTCTTTCTCAGCTTATTCAGTTATGTGGTTATTTGAAAAATAGCTTCCATTTTAGAAATGGAGAGTTGGTCTGATGTTGCAGGAACAGATCGCAGGAGATCGTTCTTTGATTTAACATGTATTTTAAGTGTGATTAGGGATTGAGCAGATGCTGTGTTTTCCTGGGTAATGTGACTGTTTTTAAGAAATTCAGCTATGGTTCTCATACTTCTGCATTGGCTTAGCAGGTATGAAAAGTTCCTGCAAATGAAAAGCTCAAAAACATTTTTGAGTCTTCCAGATACAAGCTGGGGCTTCCGATTTGTTTTATTCTTTCGTAAGTATCACTGTAGAAAAAAATAATTGCAGTTCTGCTCCAGCCTGAAGACATGACAATGAGCACTTGCAGTCTGCCTTGGAAAACAAGTTATTTCTGTCTGGAGGCCAAGGGACCCATGTCAGCATTGCAACACTTGCTGAGTAGCTAAGAAGACACAGTTACTTCTTTGAGCTGGTGCCACATTTTCTTACCAATTAAAAGAAGACCTTGGTGTTTAGGGCTATCAAGCTTGTATCCTTCATGAACATCATGTTCACACCCTCCCCTCCTTTTTTCAAGGGTTTTGTTATCTTTAGCTCCCTTGCTACAAAGGGTACCCAGTTGATACAGACATAAAAGAAAACTTGAGCAGTTCTTGTCTTACTGGGTCTCCTGGAAGTTCCCTTGTAGAAAAATAAATCACTAAAAAGACCACACTTCTTGGACATAGTATTATGTAAAAAAAATACTTTTCCTGGCATTACCAGCAAAGCAGAGTTGTGAATTAGAGTTTAGGTCAGCCTCTCCTTCCCCTTATGTTACTGATGTAATTGATTTCGGTCCTAAAAAGAAAAAAGTGGTTTGGTTTGTAGGGACATAAAACTACAAGAGCTATGGAGTACTTTTAATTCCTTTTTAATTTTAACTTTGTGTCGTTTATGCTTATTCAGAACCATAAAAAAACCTTATTAATATCAATGTATCCTCTAACTTTTTGGCTGTATACCATGATTAATTCTCTTACTCTATTAGAATATTTATAAATTATATTATTTGATGTCTCAAGATGGTTGATACATTTATTTAGTAAATGATACAATCGTTAGTTTTCAAAATGTTAAGTACCTCAGTGAAGGAAGATTGAAATTTTGATTATACCTGTTTTAGTTTCTTATTTGACTTTCTGTTTTTAATAAAAAGGGTGAAAAGACTTGTATTTTTTCTTATCCCAGTGCTGGTTAACAGAAACACTTGCACCTTTAGAAAGGGCGTATGTATTCTCTCTAGAACAGAGATTATTAAAAAAGTGCATAGGAATTAATGGCACTCCTTTTAGTGGGAAATCTCCTTTTAGTGGGAAATCTACCTTTACCTGTATGTAACTATTTCAAAACTAATTTTTTCCAGAGTAAGATTTTGGTAACTAGGATGTATGCTGAGACTTTCTCCACTGAGTTAAGGCTAATGGAGGAAAAATGTGGCTGGAGGATCTAGTGGTCTTATGTGTAGTAACAAATATAAAGCTTGAATCTGAGTGAAAATTTGTGTTGATTTAAGACAGAAGTGTGTTGCCTTTCTCATGTAAGCTATTCCATTTTTTTTGTCTAAATTATTCCATAAACTCAAATTGTTGGTCAACTGTTTAGTTGTATTAGCTTTTTGAAGTGTTTACTGCATCCTGGAGATCTTTGGTGCCTTTAAAAAAAAAAAAAAAAAAACACAACAGGGAAGGAGAATAAAAAAAAATTAAATCCCTATTTCTGCTTTAGAACCTCGTGATCCAAGCAGACAAAAAAACAAGATCTCAGCCATGTGGAAGTTATACAGAGGTCTAACCTCTCATCTCTTCTAACAATCCCATTCACCATCTCAGTAACGTATGTCTTTCTTTGCTTGGGCTTTCCTGCTCTGTTTATTATTTCTGTTTGTTTTGTTTTGGGTTTTTTTTTAATAGCCTTGTTTCAAAAAATTATTTCCCACATTGGATTTCTTTTGGGGAGGGGGGGAGATTGTGCATAGGTATAAACAAATTTCTGCTACACACTGAATTCCCTTTCTTGGCTTTCATACAGGTGCTTTATGCTGATAAAGAACTTAAGTCTAACTGACAAGAGGAGACAAAACTATTTTGTAATGGTGGTGGAATTTTTTCTGCTTGTTAGGATAACTTTCCATCCTGCAGAAAGGTGAAATTTAAAGGAAAAAAAAAAACCTACATGATTTTTGCCTTTCCAGGAAATGCCATTTAGCATGTGTTGTGAAGGACTCATTTCAGTAGCTTTTGTTACTATTGCCTGAGACTTATTTCTTGGATACTGTCGAAAACTTACCTTCTGCAGGGTACAGGACTTTCAGAAGAAATTTAATTTACGCTCAAGCACTAATTTTATAAGTTAAATAATTTTGCTTAAACACTCATGTTGGCATAGAAATTGGTGTCCTTGCAGCAAAATAGTTCCAGTGAACTTTATTCTTATTGGCTTGAGTAGAAGTTTAATATTAAGGTCAGAAGAAGATAGCAAAAAAAAAAAGTTTTATTTGTACCAGGCAATTTTCTTTCTTAAAAAGTTTGCTACTAAATTTTTAACAGGTTTTAAACACTGGGAAGTAGCATACCCTTTGTAACATAGAGATAAGAAGACATACTCTAAAAGCAGCAAAAGAAAAAAAAAGTGGGAGTAACCAGTATCTTGACTACTAGGTTCCTAGGTGTATGTGATTTTTAAATTTCCTGAGCATTGAATTAAATACTGTAACAAATGATGCATAGCTGAATTTTAGTCTGTGCTACAAAGATTTGTTGCTGTGCTGAAATCTGTTGGCACGCTGAAATCATCGAGACACTATATGGTATTGGGGGTTATTTTAATGTGTGAAATTTATCTGAAATATTTTGATGCCTAGTAAACTACTGTGATGTCATTTGTTAAATGGTGAAATAGAAAATAATTTCCAACTGCTTAGCCTTCTGAACAAACAGATTTTTGTACGCATTTTTACAAGCATAACATCATATGGAGGATATGTGTTAACTTTATTTTTAAATATATGGGGCTTAATTTTCAAAATCCCAGGTAGTGATTATTTGTGTCTGTGACTTTTTAAAATAGTACTTTAATTCTGTGCCATCTAGGTATAACACTTTTTATACAAGTCAAACTGAAATATCTTTTTATTTAAATTGCTAAACTGTAGTTCAGCCATTTAGGAGACTGAATGAAATGAGTGTTGAATGGTGAGATGGTCAATAAAGGTGCTTACTGTTAATGGAGAGGTTTTGCATTTTTTTCCCCAAAATTCTTTGATTGCAACTTCATTGACAATTCTTTCTCATAATAGGATTTGTTAAGATGCTGGACATACTCTTAAGTTTGTGCCAGAATGGAAATAAGTTTGCAGCTGGTGGGTTTTGTTTTCTGAGAATATAAAGAGGGTATTACATTTCTGCTTGACTCTTAAGTAGATTCTTGTAGATCCTGAAAGAGGAAAGCAAGCAGGCATTTATTTTTTTTAAAAAACTTTAACGTGTGATGATAAAATAATTCAAGATGTTGCTTGAGAAGTAATCTTGCCATAGTGCTAGGTATTATCAGGAATATTATGAACTGGATGCATGCATGAACAAGGCAGGTGGAACAGGAGTAAAGCAAAAAAAACCAAAACAAAACAAAAACCAACATAGCATCTTGAAAACTTCACCCCAATAGGTAAGTTATATGGCTGCGTGGCCCCAAATTTGGTGATGGGAGAAAACTTTAGAATGACCTGACCCTGAGTTAGGTTCTTACCTGTATATGAAGGGAGAAACTGGGCTTCTGAATTTTTTTTTTGTAATAAAGTTTAATTTTGTTTGATACCATAAAGCATCAGAGCCTTTTTTATAACACTTGTAAAAAGGAAAAGTCAATACGCTAGAGAGAGGTGGACACGTTTTTTAAAAGTCAGATAGCTTTGGTTTGCTGCCTTTGTACTAAGAGTTCTTCAACAAATGGGAATTCAGAGCTCTTCCATCTCTCCACTTTATTGTTGTATACAGAAAAACCAAAATAATGCAAAAAGCACAGTGGAAGATGGAAGGGAATGGAGCAGTGCAGTGGATTCTGGATCTCTGCTAGGAATATTATTAGCTTGCTCTGCTTGCAAGGAGAATCAGTTTCTGAATCTTAGAAGACTGAGCATTTTACACAAATTGTTTGTGGCTGGTTAGGTATTTCAACACTTTTGTGTTTTCTCAAGGACTTCCTTGCTTACAAAGCAGTCCCTGCCTTTCTGGGAAATGAGAGAGGGAAGGGGAAGTAAAAAATGCTCGTGCAAGTGTGTAAAACCAGGCAGAGCAGGTGCTGTTGGAATGAAGGACCCCCCATGCTTCTGCCTGCCTCTTTCCCTTTTCCCTGCTTCTGGAAAGAAGTTTGGTTTTAGGAGGGAGTTCTACAATATTTGTTTTGTTTTAGCAGTTGGATGGTTGGTTTGTTTGCTTCCAAATAAATACATTACACATTCCTGAAATGGGAAAATATGAAGAACAACTGCAGTGGGGACAGAACAGAGGGCTTGTGAAGGGTCACTTGAAGCAGGGAGGTGCCCCCAGCATAAACTGCCAAAGCAGGAAGATCCCTGAATGCCAGGCAAGGTTTTCTAAATGCAGTGACTTTGGAGCCCTGCCTCAGCTATAAAAAGTCTAGATAGATTGTGACTTTGTGAGGCAGAACCTTCTAGAAAAGAGACTTACAGCTCTAGATGTGGATATTTTGGGGAAAGCAAATGACCTCCTTGGCATCCTCATTCTAGATGAGCATTTCCTATGTCTTTCCCAATTTCTTCCTTGCTCCTTCATCCTTTAAATTCACCCACTCTCCATTCTGTGGGAAAGAAATGGCTAACAGAAGAGCTTTTCTTCAATACACTGTCATCAATGTATTAATTTTGCCAGTCCTGAGTTGAAATTATGTAGGTAATAAAATCTGACTTGCCCTAGATTTGAGCCCCAGATTTCTTAGAATTTCTGTGCAACCCTAGTGTTTGTTTGCATCTAATGTTTGTTGGCTAGATGGCATTTACTGGCTGGGATGTTTGTGTGCCTTTGAAGAAAAATCCCTGCAGGAATTCCCTGGTGTGAAGCAACTGAAAAGGATGGTGATGCATTCTGCCCGTGGCTTCCAGTAAGATCCACAGTGATGTCATACCAACACTCAACATCGGGTCTTGATAGTCCCAACTTTGGTGCCCTGTTTTCACCATCGCCTTGTGTCTGGATTGGCCAATCTCTCCTCATGGGTCCTCTTGGATGATAATGACAGGGTGTTCCTTCCTTCCCTCTTTGAGTGAAGTCAAGGCAGAGAGGCAGCCGAGAAATCCAGCCGTATGATATAAATAGTAAGGTTACAAAATAGTCATGTAGAAAGCAAAGGTTGAAACCCAGTTACATCCACCTGCCCATGGAGAAAGCTTTGCAGTGGAGGGACAGCATCAGCCTGGAATAATGCATGCAGGATGACCAGGAATGAATGCCTGAGGACTTCTTACTTGTAATTTGACTTAAAAGGCAGAAATTTGATGGACACTGAGACAATCCCAGATTCAGAGTTCTGCAACCTTCTGCCTTGAAAATATTTAGGCTGCTAACAACACTGCAGAGACCTGTGAGTCATTTTATCTGCTTCATTGTACAGGCTGTTGACATTTCTGGCATTTATTTTTATTCCCAAAGCAGCACACAGTAATATAGTACAGATAGGAGCTCGCAGCATCTGTGGGTGTTAATCTTCAGTCCCGCCTTGGGGATTCTCCCCCCCTCACCATGAGTGCTCAGAATGGCAGCACAGGCACGGGCAGTGACAGCGCAGCAGCCTGCTTTGCTATGGCCGGCTGATCGCTGCCACCCCCGCCTCTGCGCCGCACACTCCCTGTTCACTTGTGACTGAGTCAAAGAGAAAATATTAATTAGAACTTACCGGATCGCAATGTGGAGAGAAGGGTGTTCTTTCCTAAAATGATGTAGTTGCAATAATTCCGTGATGGGTTCATTTTTTGTTGGTATGTGTTTAGCAAGATCTAATGAACGGAAGCTGAACTGCAGCATTAAGCAACGTGCAGGTGGGAAAACTCCTAGCTTCTCAGGGTCCTGTTAGCAAGGCACCAACCTTATTAAGCCACACAACAACTCTGGTGTGCTACAAACTGGCATTTGTGGCACAGCAAAAGTAGCCTTGTTCTCAAAAGGCACAGAAATGGCCTTCTAGATACAAGTGCTTTACCAGCGCTGCTTTCTCCCTCTCTGCCACCTTAATTAGGTGTCAGAGTGTTCCCAGTTGAACAAAATATCACAGGAAACTTTTGTGCTGAATTACAACAGAAAATATTAAATAGAGATTCCTCTGCTTTTTATGCACACGCTTCCTTTTAATGCTCACTTGTATCAATCAGGAATATCCTCCCATAGCAGTACTGTTTTCAGAAGTCCACGTAAGCTGTAGTCTAGCTTCTCTATCTGATTTTTCATCACTTATGACTTTGAAAAGTTTTTATTTTCCTTAGCCACATCCCTCAGCATTTCATGTGCCATCCAAGCAATGCATTCATTATTGAAATTTGTGTGATTTAATAATTTCCTGGCACAATGATTCCAAAACATGGGGGAGGAAGAATGAAGGGTTTTTCCATCTCCAGGTGTTTATTTTATTGCCTGAATCCTTGCTCTTGAAATTTTTGAATGGTTCTTTGTTGAGCTGTGTTTCAACTGCTTGTCCAGCTCAGTGCCTGAGAAAGACCATGCAGTCAGACTGTCATCCTTGCAGCTGAAGGTGGTGGGAAGGAAGCTCATTCTTAGGAATCTGATGTACCTGACTGCTCCAGCATTTCTAGCTTTGAACTTCTGGAGCTGTTTTCCTTTCCACAATCTCCATAAGCTAAGTAAACACTTTTTTCAATTGCCTGCTTTACTAATCAGTGTTTGAAATGCAATATTGTGGCCTTATTCCCCACTCAAGCTAACATGCACTGTGCTGGGTTTACAGTGGCAGCCTGCCAAAAGCCTCAGGGCTTCACCTGTGCCCAAGTGAGGCAAGATGAACAGCACAAGCACAGCAGCTCTGGACCATGGAGTACAACAGCACCTTGCCAGTTTCCATGTATCCTTGGACATCAGCAGCTAGTGACAATGACAGAGCAGTGGGGTTTGGGTGCATTAGAAGGCAAGAAGGTAGAGCCTTAATTCAATAAGGTGCTTGCTTAAGAAACAGGAGTGTGTTTATGTTGAGTTTCTCATTAAAACTATTAAGCTTCATTATACCTTTGCAGTTAGGCACGTGTCGATGTACTGCTGAGTCAGTCTGGCTCTGTTAATGGTCTGCGGGAATCTCCAGGGAATGTCTCTGCTTCCTCAGGTCTCAAGTGTCGGGGTTATGAAGTCAAGTCCTGTAAGAACAATTTTCATTTGGTATTTGAGAAAACCATTAATTCCAACTTGCCTTTCCTTGGAATAGTGATAAATAATAGAATTAGATAACATTTGGAGAGAGATTTGTTAAGCCTCTACAACCTGGTTGCATACCTGCCCAAAAGTACTCAAAATGAACTTTAGAAAAGGAAGAGAACTTCTGATGACAGTCTCAAATGCTCTGTTGTTTAATTGTTAAGTCATCTGTAGGCCATGTATTACAACATAATGTAGTTTTATTTGGACTCTCATCAACTGCTCTGTTGTTTTAGTACCTCTGTCTGTAGTACGGAGTGACTGGAGGATTGCCAAGTAAAGGAAAGTCTGTGCGTGAACAGCCGGGAGGGATAATATGTAAATCTGGTGGAAAGAGGCAATTAAATGCAGTGTTGAGATATAATGGAAAATAGACAATATTGAGCCTCATCAGATATATCAACATAAACAGCAGCTACTGTCCAATGTCTCTGAAGTGAACTTCATTGCTTTAAATAATTGTGTTCTACAGAAAACAGATGGATTATGAAATCTGTGAGCAGGCTTCCAGAAAACAGTTTGGTCTTCAGGAACATGTCCATGTTGATGTTCAGCATATCCTCTTGGCACAAGGGGACAAAAGGCTGCCTTTCCCGCTGTTGTATTTACATAATACTGAGAGGAGCTGGAAAGTTGGATTACATGCAGGCCAAATATAGCTGAAAATAATACTGCATGTCGTATGTAACTATGAATGGAGATGAATAGAGAGGAAGTGATATCTGAAATAAGCAGGATGATAAATGCTGCCCTGTTGCTTTGGAACCCAACAGCTGAGGAGGTAACACACCAGTGAAACAAATCAGGCAGCCTGACTAACCAGAGGGACCTTGCCAATAGCATACCAGGATCTCAGTATCACCAGCAAATCCAACTGTGTTGGTTTTCAACAAGAGTGGTTAGACTGGGAAAGGGCAGACCATTCCAAAATGTTTAGCTTTGTGTTAGCAATGAGGATCAATTCAGGCTGTATTTTAATCCTATGTTCTGCATTTGACCATTCATGTTTTGGTGTAATTGATCAAAAAGCTCAACAGAGTTCCCTGTATGCTACCAGGCATTTGTGCAGCGATTTGTTCCCTTGCTTGGTGAATGAGTGTGATCAGTCACAGCCCAGACATAGCAAACCAAACTCCTGTTTGCAGACACAAACTTGGCAATATGCATTAACTGAACATAGTTCTTGCATCAAGCAACACATCATGTGCTGTCTCAGTCCCACTCTGAGCTAGAAGACAAACATGCAGACATTTAGGGATCTTTGGAAGAGCCCACGCAAGTGGTTATTTCTTAACACTAAACTTGTTTCTTTCAATTCTTTAGTTATCTTCTTCCAGCATAACCAGAGAAACAGAAGAGCTGCTCATTATTCTGAACAGTTTTGTTTCAGTCTTCATGAAATGAATATGGATAGAAACACACAAAGATTACTCACTTCTGATGTGCTCTGGCTACAGAGCCCTACTTGATCCAGAATTTTAAAGGTGTCCACAGTAGGCTGTGGTTGAGTCTGAGCAAATGGCTTGTGGATAGCCAGGATGGAAGAGCAAGAACTACAACACTGGGACTAGAAATCATTCCTCTGCTTCCTGGATGCAGTATTGCGTAGTGCAGAAACAGGGAGGCAACTAAAAGCTACTGCATAACTGGACCTCCACACATTCTTTTGAAATTAGATTATATTTTTCCATGAGGACCAAAAATCTGCAAAGTACGACCACAAAATGCTAAATAAGTGGTTTAACTAGCACTTTGTATGCTTCCCTCTTTCCTTTTTGCATTTGCTGAAGATACTCCACGTATCTGGAGCAGCACAGTTTGCCAAAAGTTGATGTCACTTTTTTATGTTGCGGGGCACCTCTCAGGCCTTCAGAAAAGCAGGAAGCACCAAACGATCTCTAAATTCAGTAAGATCTCTCTGAAGAGAAAGGTATTTCTAAAAAAGGTTAACTATACTCTAAAAAGATAGGATTGTAAATTCCCTCTGGTGCTTGTTAAGACTGCCTCTGCACAAGAGGGTTTCTCCCTTTATTTAACATCTCCATACACGTAGTACCAGTTACACAGAGAGCACCAGCACACAGGGGCACAGCTGTCTTAATCGCTGTGACATCTAAACGTGATCTAGTGACAGGGCAACAAAAGGGCTTATATATTGCTCCTGCTAGCACTGGTAGGAATTTTTTAAAAGGTAATTTAGACATTTCATTATGAGGATTGTGAGCATGTGTTTACCTACATTTTATTTTAGCTTGGCTGTCTTGCTTGCTACTTTCTCAAAAATCTAAAAGGTAGCAAGCACGGATGGTTGTTGAACCGCTCTGGGAAACATCTTTGTGTTGTGTTTGTGTCTTGAAAATTCTAGTTAAGACTGAAATTCCAGAAAAGCTGGTCTGTTACATTCAGGTTATATATGTCATTAAGGACCGTGAAATGTAGAGAACTTCCATTAAAACCTGTTCTACAAACTATTCAAGACAAAGAAAGACAAGAGTGAGTAAGAAAATTAGGGTGACTTTTATCTTCAGCTTCCTGAAATCCTACAAGCTGATAGGAAAAAAACAGGGCCTTTGTGTTACATAAAATAGCATTACATGGTCTAATAAAATTCTGTTTTTGAAGGGGAGAACATAGTTCACAAAATAAGGGTGTTTTCCGAAGGGGATTTCTGAACCCATCTTTAAAGTCAACGCAGGCAAAGGTGCAGATTCATACAAAAGCAGGAATTTGGGCATAAAGAAAGGGAACAAAAATATTTCATGAACAATAAAAGTAATTTAAGAAGGTGCAGACCTTGGTCAAAGATTTTTTTTCCCCATGATTTGGGTTGAGTGCTTCACAGATTTGTCAGTAAGGGCTGAACTCCCACTTCAGCGATTCCTTCTAAAGAAAAGTGTCTCTCCACTTTCTGGCTGCCTGTTTTTATGAAACTTGCAGGTATCTAGTATCTTGGATTTATTCCTCTCCGTCACATACAGCTGAATTTGGCCAATAGCCTCAGAACTCGCTGTGGTGGGGAAAAGGAAATGGGCAAACATAGGGAAAGCATAGTCATAAAAGACTTGTTTCCTTCTGGGGATGGGGGGAATTCACAGCTTATGAATTTAGGGAGTGCTTCTTTCCAGGATTAGGAGAAGGGGAAATACATCGTAAAGGCCCTACAGAAAATTAAAAGTCTGTTTACCATCATCATGGTTTACTACTATACTCTAACATGTAATGGGGTTTCTGCTTTTCTTGGCTTTATTCTATTTCCTGGATTATAATAGTGTTAAGAAAAGGAACACTGAGGTTTCCTTGGCAAGGGTCTACTTCAAAGGAAAGAGTTCCTAACAGTCAATATATTCAGCATTTCCCAAATCACCCTATTCATCTGCAATTAGAAAACATTGGCTCATTCAGTCTTGCTGTAGGACAGAGGTAATAACCAGAAGACCCCTTCAGGTCCTTTCCAGCCTTTTATTCTCGTATCCTATTTGTGCACACTTGTGAGTTAGGCTCCTAAATGGTATTTATGCACTCAGACCATTTAGACTAAGATTTTACTTGGTCTACTTAAGTTATGTAGCTAGGTTTCTGTCACTCCAGAGCTAGTGAAATTAGCAATAGATGCACACTTGGTTTATATTAGATACCTCATTTCTTGTCATTAGTCATATTTTCACAGAACGTGTTCACCATCTATCCACTTGATGGATGAGTTGCCAGAGAAAACACTCTGGAGGAACTCAGCTTCTAAAAAGGTTGATGGAGCAAGCAGCCCTGACCCATCTGTCGTGATTCTGAAGACAGACGTTGACTCCCGTTGCCCTTTATTCTGCTTTGCGTCACTGACCAGCAGACCTCTGTTTTCACAAGGCTAAGCTGGAGGAGTTGCAATTTCAGCAAATATGTTGCCGTGCAAGTAATTCAGCATCCATGCTACAAACTCTGGAGAACGCAAGTGTCCGGCGAAGATCCAAACAATTACATGAATGCACAGAGAGCATGGGTGTCAGCACACTGCACAGAGACAGAAATGGCTTTTTTAAATAAAAATGCTTCTGGGAGGAAAGACAGGCTTACTGTTCGCAAGTTACAAGTAAATTATGTATCATCATGGCATTAGCTCTGTGGGGAATCTAAAGACCTCCAGCCTGCACTGCCACTGCCTCTAGACACTTCTGTTCATTTTGACATTAAATGCCATCAGAATCTATCATCTCCAGCAGAGCTTTCCATGCACAGGGAATACAGGACGGGGCTTCACTTCACAAGCTGAATTCATAAAGTGACCTTTATCAAGAACGTGTCAGGAGTTAAATCCACTGTAAAAGGGGATTTCCTTTAAATGCTAAGGGTGTACAATGACATCTCCTGCCAGAGAATGAACTAGAGGGAATTAAAACATTAAATCATTACATTTAAACAGCTCTGCAACAGAATCTTTACATTTCTAGTAATTTCTTCAAAAACATTACATTTACAGTTTTTACCAGTCTCCTGTCAGGAGGTTGCACAACATCTCAGAAAAACCACAGAAGAAACCCATCCAGAGCCTCAGAGTGCTTCACATGATCCAGAGCTATGCGTCCAATAATAAGAAGAACAGATGGGGAGAGAAGAATTGAATTCCAGGGGAAAAGAACATTATTTGAATGGAATTTTGAACTAAATGGAGAATGACTGTGGGACACACGCAAGGAGTCAGTTCTCAATGGGAGAAGATGAGAGGAGACAGTTCTTGACTCAGCACTGTTGGAAGGAGAGAGGAGAGAGACGGGAGGAAAGAGGAGGCTCCACGGTCTCCAGGAGACAAGCTGGAAAGAAGTCCAAGGAGCAAGGGTGTGGTTTGAAAAAGGAGGAGTACAATTTCAAACTGGATCCTGAAGTAAACAGAGCAGTCAGTGAGGGCCTTGAGATGCACAAAACGTCAGTTGTCACTGTGAGAGACCAAACCAGAACTTTTGGAGTTGTTGTGATGCTCTCTCTGTGCTGCACCACAACATCTTCATGCTGTGACTGCTGATGCAGCGTTCCTAGGGTTTGCATTTACCTCTTAGGCAAAACATTGACACTCAGACAGCGCCAGTCAGCATACAGCTGGGAACAGATGCGGATTAAACATTCCGCGTTCAACGTTGTGCCACGCACATCAGCTCCTCAGCAGTTTGTTGTGGTCAGACGCAAGGATGCCCAAGTCCAACCCGCAGACTCCAGATTCACACTCAGGCAAGTCTCCCGCTCTTAGGAAGTGGATGCTCTCTCTCATACAGGCCAGAACATGTACTAGTACCATTTGATTTTTTTAAAATCAAAACAGTAAAGTGGCAAAAAGAACAGTTTTGTAGTTAAACTGATTTGGATGGCATTGTGCAGCAAGGCTCCGAGAGGAATACTTAAGAGAAATGCACATTGCTTTTCCAGGGACACTTCCTTGGCTGATTCCATGGGAAGAAGACTAGGAACACGCACAATACATCCAGCATTTTTCCATATAAGTAACAGCATCTCCAAAGCAAAAATGCAGCTCTTCTCAGGGCTGCTCGCAAACACTGAAAGAAAGCATCAGGCTGCCATCCATAGGAGGAGCCAGAAAGCCGAACATCTGGAGGAGAGCAACCTCTGAAAAAAATAGAGAAACATTTACTAGGAGCTTTTCCATTTGCGTTGTTAAAGGATTGCTAGGGATTACACCCTTCTCAGCTGCTGAGGGCTGTAGCTCTGCTTTTTGTAAAGGAGCAGGAGAGTAGCAGTGAGCTAATCATAGCTAGCACAGTGAACATTTAGAGATTTGAGATCATTTACATTTCCTTTGAATAGACTCTAGACTGTAGGGGAGATACTGTAAATAAGGCCAGTAGTGCCTTTCCACTGAGATCCCAAACGAAATATAGAAAAGGTTAAAAGACTCAGATAAAACATCCACTGCACAGAGGTCAGTTTTAGCTATGGAAGCTCAGCTAGTTGCAAAGTGGAGAAAAGATGGCAAAATACTTTTCCCATTTTTTTGATTAGTGTAAAAATTTCAAACGCTATCAGCTAGCTCTTCAGAGCTTGTGAAGAACCTAACCCTTGAGATCAGCCAAGCCAGGCGTCAAAAAGAACAGGTATTTACACACAGAACAACGTAAAGAAGGTACAAATGAGAAAGACACCAGCAGACAGAAGTGTGGCAAAGCACTTTTACGTAAAGTGAGATGCTTTTTTTACCACAGAAATTATGGGATGTTGTAATTAGGATTTCACCAGCTGGGAGTAGGCATGAAGCATTATATTATTAAAATTGGATTGAAGAAATATACTGGGCCTTTAATTTTAATTATACTTTAAAAGAGCCTTGATTTACTCAGCCAGTGATCTCTCTAGTACATGTCAGCAGTTTAGTGCCGTACTACCAAGAGTGATTGCACACAGGACACAGAGATTTTTGTGCATTTGTAATCCTTGCTAATAAAAATGTCTGAGACAAACCTGTTGTTTCTTTCCTCTGTCACAATTTTCTTTAAAATACAAATTATATAAAAAATACCTCTTATAACTATGTACATTAAGAGGTCCTACTGTCCTACTGTATTTGTGAAATAAGTGATGAAAGTCGGTAGCTCTTTTTTTTTTTTTTTTAAACAGAGCTAGTTAGTTATAAATTAGAAAGCAAAAGCTAGCAGTTGGAGCTCTGGATATAAATAATTAGCATCCATAAAGTGACTGTGAGGGAGGGCAGTTGACAAACGCAGAACAAGTTTATTGCACCAAAATGGGCTGGTGACAAATAGTGTCCTGATGTCTTGTCTCTGCAGCATTGTTGACTTGCCCTGGATTAGAAATTGATACAGCTAACCCACCGTAAATAAACTGCTGCCAACAAACCTACAGAATAGATGCTATTCAGAACCCTTTTGAGAGCATGTAAAGAAAAAGCTTGTCTCTACCTCACCTCCACTTTTGCTTGCTTTTGTGAGAATAGACCATGGTGAGACCATGGTGCCTAACCCCAACCCTAAACCCTCTGGGGAGGGCTGCAGACCCCAGATTTTCTGAAGGATGGGGCTTTAGCAGCACCTCAGTCCTAGCACCTTCTCCCACCCACTCAGTTCAGGGTTCAGGCTGTTCAGGGGTTCCTCAGCACAGCTGCAGACCTTCAGACCTCCATGCACGGCACAGGGTCCCCATGGCTGCAGCTGGGACTGTGCACGCCAGGAGGAACCACAGTGCCTCAGCTCAGCCACGCTCACCATTCCTTTGGAATCCTAACCCACTTCTGGTAATTCCCAGCTCCAGGTATTAAAAATGAATGAGGCTAAGTAAAAATAATTAGGTTTTAAATTATAGTATATCTGGAGTTGTTTTAATCTGCCTTCTGGTTCTGTGCCTTCAGGAGTTCCCTGTCCAGCTTTTCTTTGCAACGCACAGCATGAGAAACTCATTTATAAAAAATTAAATCAGAGCTTCTCCTGCAATCTTGTGTTTCCCAGAGCCGGGCTCTCGGGGAAACTGCGAACAGCACGGTAGAAGGAAGGAAACCGCCGGCGCCCGCACCGCCGCAGCAACCGGCTCCACGGCAGCGGATCGCTGGGGTTTGGGAGAAACAGCAGCAGCGCTGCCCTCACCGCCCGCCGCTCATGCTGATGGGCTGCCTGGCAGCGAGGGGAAAAAATAAAGAAGGCGTTGATAGTGCAGATATATGTTGGACCCTCACTTCTCGGTTATTCAGCGACTTTAGAACTGACCGTGTCAGCTCCCCGGGGAAGGACCCTGTACCCCAGCCAGAACACCCCGGGCGGGACAGCAGCCTGGCTCTCCACACGTACTTGACAACCGGCCGCACAGCTCCTGGCCCAGCCCCGGGCACGGCAGCAGGTGGCACAGCCCGTGTGGGGCGCGATGTGCCGGGGGCCGCGGGCACACGGAGCCGGCCTACGCCCACCGAGGGCCGCAGCCTGGCAGCCCCCAGCCCCTCTCCTCAGCCGCGGCGGGAGGCGCGGAGCCCTGAGGGAGCATCGCCCCCACCCGCGCGCCCGCTCCCGCCCTTCCCTCAGCGCGGCGGGGGAGGAGCGCGGGGGTCCGCGCGCGGCGGGGGCGGGGCAGGGCCGTCAGGGGCCGCGCAGCGC